>JAVIAB010000108.1:34330941-34410941 GCA_032433765.1 Megaustenia siamemsis | reverse complement strand
TTCCGTTCAACAGAGCGCGTTCACTTGATTGTTTCTGGTTGTATCACGTTGTCTCGGTGCCCTAGAGTTGATCCATTTGATTGTCTCGGTGCCTTAGAGTTGATCCATTTGATTGTTTCGGTGCCCTAGAGTTGATCCATTTGATTGTTTCGGTGTCCTAGAGTTGATCCATTTGATTGTTTCGGTGTCCTAGAGTTGATCCATTTGATTGTTTCGGTGTCCTAGAGTTGATCCATTTGATTGTTTCGGTGCCCTAGAGTTGATCCACTTGATTGTTTCGGTGCCCTAGAGTTGATCCAATTGATTGTTTCGGTGCCCTAGAGTTGATCCATTTGATTGTTTCGTGCCCTAGAGTTGATCCATTTGATTGTTTCGGTGCCCTAGAGTTGATCCAATTGATTGTTTCGGTGCCCTAAAGTTGATACATTTGATTGTTTCGTGCCCTAGAGTTGATCCAGTTGATTGTTTCGGTGTCCTAGAGTTGATCCAATTGATTGTTTCGGTGCCCTAGAGTTGATCCAATTGATTGTTTCGGTGCCCTAGAGTTGATCCATTTGATTGTTTCGGTGCCCTAGAGTTGATCCAATTGATTTTTTCGGTGCCCTAGAGTTGATCCATTTGGTTGTTTCGGTGTCCTAGAGTTGATCCATTTGATTGTTTCGGTGTCCTAGAGTTGATCCATTTGATTGTTTCGGTGCCCTAGAGTTGATCGAATTGATTGTTTCGGTGCCCTAGAGTTGATCCAATTGATTGTTTCGGTGCCCTAAAGTTGATACATTTGATTGTTTCGTGCCCTAGAGTTGATCCAATTGATGGTTTCGGTGCCCTAGATTTGATCCATTTGATTGTTTCGTGCCCTAGAGTTGATCCAATTGATTGTTTCGGTGCCATAGAGTTGATCCAATTGATTGTTTCGGTGCCCTAGAGTTGATACATTTGATTGTTTCGGTGCCCTAGAGTTGATCCAATTGATTGTTTCGGTGCCCTAGAGTTGATACATTTGATTGTTTCGGTGCCCTAGAGTTGATACATTTGATTGTTTCGGTGCCCTAGAGTTGATCCAATTGATTGTTTCGGTGCCCTAGAGTTGATCCATTTGATTGTTTCGGTGTCCTAGAGTTTATCCATTTGATTGTTTCGGTGCCCTAGAGTTGATCCATTTGATTGTTTCGGTGCCCTAGAGTTGATACATTTGATTGTTTCGGTGCCCTAGAGTTGATCCAAATGATTGTTTCGGTGCCCTAGAGTTGATCGAAGTGATTGTTTTGGTGCCCTAGAGTTGATCCATTTGATTGTTTCGGTGTCCTAGAGTTGATCCATTTGATTGTTTCGGTGCCCTAGAGTTGATCCATTTGATTGTTTCGGTGCCCTAGAGTTGATCCATTTGGTTGTTTCGGTGTCCTAAAGTTGATCCATTTGATTGTTTCGGTGTCCTAGAGTTGATCCATTTGATTGTTTCGGTGCCCTAGAGTTGATCGAATTGATTGTTTCGGTGCCCTAGAGTTGATCCAATTGATTGTTTCGGTGCCCTAAAGTTGATACATTTGATTGTTTCGGTGCCCTAGAGTTGATCCAATTGATTGTTTCGGTGCCCTAGAGTTGATCCAATTGATTGTTTCGGTGCCCTAGAGTTGATCCAATTGATTGTTTCGGTGCCATAGAGTTGATCCAATTGATTGTTTCGGTGCCCTAGAGTTGATATATTTGATTGTTTCGGTGCCCTAGAGTTGATCCATTGATTGTTTCGGTGCCCTAGAGTTGATCCAATTGATTGTTTCGGTGCCCTAGAGTTGATCCAATTGATTGTTTCGGTGCCCTAGAGTTGATCCTTTGATTGTTTCGGTGCCCTAGAGTTGATCCAATTGATTGTTTCGGTGCCCTAGAGTTGATCCATTTGATTGTTTCGGTGCCCTAGAGTTGATCCATTTGATTGTTTCGGTGCCCTAGAGTTGATCCATTTGATTGTTTCGGTGCCCTAGAGTTGATCAATTGATTGTTTCGGTGCCCTAGAGTTGATCCAATTGATTGTTTCGGTGCCCTAGAGTTGATCATTTGATTGTTTCGGTGCCCTAGAGTTGATCCATTGATTGTTTCGGTGCCCTAGAGTTGATCCATTTGATTGTTTCGGTGCCCTAGAGTTGATCCAATTGATTGTTTCGGTGCCATAGAGTTGATCAATTGATTGTTTCGGTGCCCTAGAGTTGATACATTTGATTGTTTCGGTGCCCTAGAGTTGATCCAATTGATTGTTTCGGTGCCCTAGAGTTGATCCATTTGATTGTTTCGGTGCCCTAGAGTTGATACATTTGATTGTTTCGGTGCCCTAGAGTTGATCCAATTGATTGTTTCGGTGCCCTAGAGTTGATCCATTTGATTGTTTCGGTGCCCTAGAGTTGATCCATTTGATTGTTTCGGTGCCCTAGAGTTGATCCAAATGATTGTTTCGGTGCCCTAGAGTTGATCGAAGTGATTGTTTCGGTGCCCTAGAGTTGATCCATTTGATTGTTTCGGTGTCCTAGAGTTGATCCATTTGATTGTTTCGGTGCCCTAGAGTTGATCCATTTGATTGTTTCGGTGCCCTAGAGTTGATCCATTTGATTGTTTCGGTGCCCTAGAGTTGATACATTTGATTGTTTCGGTGCCCTAGAGTTGATCCAATTGATTGTTTCGGTGCCCTAGAGTTGATCCATTTGATTGTTTCGGTGTCCTAGAGTTGATCCATTTGATTGTTTCGGTGCCCTAGAGTTGATCCATTGATTGTTTCGGTGCCCTAGAGTTGATACATTTGATTGTTTCGGTGCCCTAGAGTTGATCCAATTGATTGTTTCGGTGCCCTAGAGTTGATCGAATTGATTGTTTCGGTGCCCTAGAGTTGATCCATTTGATTGTTTCGGTGTCCTAGAGTTGATCCATTTGATTGTTTCGGTGCCCTAGAGTTGATCCATTTGATTGTTTCGGTGCCCTAGAGTTGATCCATTTGGTTGTTTCGGTGTCCTAGAGTTGATCCATTTGATTGTTTCGGTGTCCTAGAGTTGATCCATTTGATTGTTTCGGTGCCCTAGAGTTGATCGAATTGATTGTTTCGGTGCCCTAGAGTTGATCCAATTGATTGTTTCGGTGCCCTAAAGTTGATACATTTGATTGTTTCGTGCCCTAGAGTTGATCCAATTGATGGTTTCGGTGCCCTAGATTTGATCCATTTGATTGTTTCGTGCCCTAGAGTTGATCCAATTGATTGTTTCGGTGCCATAGAGTTGATCCAATTGATTGTTTCGGTGCCCTAGAGTTGATCCATTTGATTGTTTCGTGCCCTAGAGTTGATCCATTGATTGTTTCGGTGCCCTAGAGTTGATCCAATTGATTGTTTCGGTGCCCTAGAGTTGATCCATTGATTGTTTCGGTGCCCTAGAGTTGATCCAATTGATTGTTTCGGTGCCCTAGAGTTGATCCATTTGATTGTTTCGGTGCCCTAGAGTTGATCCATTTGATTGTTTCGGTGCCCTAGAGTTGATCCATTTGATTGTTTCGGTGCCCTAGAGTTGATCCATTTGATTGTTTCGGTGCCCTAGAGTTGATCGATTTGATTGTTTCGGTGCCCTAGAGTTGATCCAATTGATTGTTTCGGTGCCCTAGAGTTGATACATTTGATTGTTTCGGTGCCCTAGAGTTGATCCAATTGATTGTTTCGGTGCCTAGAGTTGATCCATTTGATTGTTTCGGTGCCCTAGAGTTGATCCAATTGATTGTTTCGGTGCCCTAGAGTTGATCCATTTGATTGTTTCGGTGCCCTAGAGTTGATACATTTGATTGTTTCGGTGCCTTAGAGTTGATCCATTGATTGTTTCGGTGCCCTAGAGTTGATCCATTTGATTGTTTCGGTGCCCTAGAGTTGATACATTTGATTGTTTCGGTGCCCTAGAGTTGATCCAATTGATTGTTTCGGTGCCCTAGAGTTGATCCATTTGATTGTTTCGGTGCCCTAGAGTTGATCCATTTGATTGTTTCGGTGCCTAGAGTTGATCCAAATGATTGTTTCGGTGCCCTAGAGTTGATCCAGTGATTGTTTCGGTGCCCTAGAGTTGATCCATTTGATTGTTTCGGTGTCCTAGAGTTGATCCATTTGATTGTTTCGGTGCCCTAGAGTTGATCCATTTGATTGTTTCGGTGCCCTAGAGTTGATACATTTGATTGTTTCGGTGCCCTAGAGTTGATACATTTGATTGTTTCGGTGCCCTAGAGTTGATCCAATTGATTGTTTCGGTGCCCTAGAGTTGATCCAATTGATTGTTTCGGTGCCCTAGAGTTGATCCATTTGATTGTTTCGGTGCCCTAGAGTTGATCCAATTGATTGTTTCGGTGCCCTAGAGTTGATCCATTTGATTGTTTCGGTGTCCTAGAGTTGATCCATTTGATTGTTTCGGTGTCCTAGAGTTGATCCATTTGATTGTTTCGGTGCCCTAGAGTTGATCCAATTGATTGTTTCGGTGCCCTAGAGTTGATCCAATTGATTGTTTCGGTGCCCTAGAGTTGATACATTTGATTGTTTCGGTGCCCTAGAGTTGATCCAATTGATTGTTTCGGTGCCCTAGAGTTGATCCATTTGATTGTTTCGGTGCCCTAGAGTTGATCCAATTGATTGTTTCGGTGCCCTAGAGTTGATCCAATTGATTGTTTCGGTGCCCTAGAGTTGATACATTTGATTGTTTCGGTGCCTTAGAGTTGATCCAATTGATTGTTTCGGTGCCCTAGAGTTGATCCATTTGATTGTTTCGGTGCCCTAGAGTTGATACATTTGATTGTTTCGGTGCCCTAGAGTTGATCCAATTGATTGTTTCGGTGCCCTAGAGTTGATCCATTTGATTGTTTCGGTGCCCTAGAGTTGATCCATTTGATTGTTTCGGTGCCTAGAGTTGATCCAAATGATTGTTTCGGTGCCCTAGAGTTGATCCAATTGATTGTTTCGGTGCCCTAGAGTTGATCCATTTGATTGTTTCGGTGCCCTAGAGTTGATCCATTTGATTGTTTCGGTGCCCTAGAGTTGATCCATTTGATTGTTTCGGTGCCCTAGAGTTGATCCATTTGATTGTTTCGGTGCCCTAGAGTTGATACATTTGATTGTTTCGGTGCCCTAGAGTTGATCCAATTGATTGTTTCGGTGCCCTAGAGTTGATCCATTTGATTGTTTCGTGCCCTAGAGTTGATCCAATTGATTGTTTCGGTGCCCTAGAGTTGATCCAATTGATTGTTTCGGTGCCCTAGAGTTGATATATTTGATTGTTTCGGTGTCCTAGAGTTGATCCATTTGATTGTTTCGGTGTCCTAGAGTTGATCCATTTGATTGTTTCGGTGCCCTAGAGTTGATCCAAATGATTGTTTCGGTGCCCTAGAGTTGATCGAATTGATTGTTTCGGTGCCCTAGAGTTGATCCATTTGATTGTTTCGGTGTCCTAGAGTTGATCCATTTGATTGTTTCGGTGCCCTAGAGTTGATCCATTTGATTGTTTCGGTGCCCTAGAGTTGATACATTTGATTGTTTCGGTGCCCTAGAGTTGATATATTTGATTGTTTCGGTGCCTAGAGTTGATCCATTTGATTGTTTCGGTGCCCTAGAGTTGATCCATTTGATTGTTTCGGTGCCCTAGAGTTGATCCAAATGATTGTTTCGGTGCCCTAGAGTTGATCCATTGATTGTTTCGGTGCCCTAGAGTTGATACATTTGATTGTTTCGGTGTCCTAGAGTTGATCCATTTGATTGTTTCGGTGCCCTAGAGTTGATCCATTTGATTGTTTCGGTGCCTAGAGTTGATCCAAATGATTGTTTCGGTGCCCTAGAGTTGATCGAAGTGATTGTTTCGGTGCCCTAGAGTTGATCCATTTGATTGTTTCGGTGTCCTAGAGTTGATCCATTTGATTGTTTCGGTGCCCTAGAGTTGATCCATTTGATTGTTTCGGTGCCCTAGAGTTGATACATTTGATTGTTTCGGTGCCCTAAGTTGATACATTTGATTGTTTCGTGCCCTAGAGTTGATCCAATTGATTGTTTCGGTGCCCTAGATTTGATCCATTTGATTGTTTCGTGCCCTAGAGTTGATCCAATTGATTGTTTCGGTGCCATAGAGTTGATCCAATTGATTGTTTCGGTGCCCTAGAGTTGATCCAATTGATTGTTTCGGTGCCCTAGAGTTGATATATTTGATTGTTTCGTGTCCTAGAGTTGATCCATTTGATTGTTTCGGTGCCCTAGAGTTGATCCAATTGATTGTTTCGGTGCCCTAGAGTTGATCCAATTGATTGTTTCGGTGCCCTAGAGTTGATCCATTTGATTGTTTCGGTGCCCTAGAGTTGATCCAATTGATTGTTTCGGTGCCCTAGAGTTGATCCATTTGATTGTTTCGGTGTCCTAGAGTTGATCCATTTGATTGTTTCGGTGTCCTAGAGTTGATCCATTTGATTGTTTCGGTGCCCTAGAGTTGATCCAATTGATTGTTTCGGTGCCCTAGAGTTGATCCAATTGATTGTTTCGGTGCCCTAGAGTTGATCCATTTGATTGTTTCGGTGCCCTAGAGTTGATCCAATTGATTTTTTGGTGCCCTAGAGTTGATCCATTTGATTGTTTCGGTGTCCTAGAGTTGATCCATTTGATTGTTTCGGTGTCCTAGAGTTGATCCATTTGATTGTTTCGGTGCCCTAGAGTTGATCGAATTGATTGTTTCGGTGCCCTAGAGTTGATCCAATTGATTGTTTCGGTGCCCTGAAGTTGATACATTTGATTGTTTCGTGCCCTAGAGTTGATCCAATTGATTGTTTCGTGCCCTAGATTTGATCCATTTGATTGTTTCGTGCCCTAGAGTTGATCCAATTGATTGTTTCGGTGCCATAGAGTTGATCCAATTGATTGTTTCGGTGCCCTAGAGTTGATCCATTTGATTGTTTCGGTGCCTTAGAGTTGATCCATTTGATTGTTTCGGTGCCCTAGAGTTGATACATTTGATTGTTTCGGTGCCCTAGAGTTGATACATTTGATTGTTTCGGTGCCCTAGAGTTGATCCAATTGATTGTTTCGGTGCCCTAGAGTTGATCCATTTGATTGTTTCGGTGTCCTAGAGTTGATCCATTTGATTGTTTCGGTGCCCTAGAGTTGATCCATTTGATTGTTTCCGTGCCCTAGAGTTGATACATTTGATTGTTTCGGTGCCCTAGAGTTGATCCAATTGATTGTTTCGGTGCCCTAGAGTTGATCGAATTGATTGTTTCGGTGCCCTAGAGTTGATCCATTTGATTGTTTCGGTGTCCTAGAGTTGATCCATTTGATTGTTTCGGTGCCCTAGAGTTGATCCATTTGATTGTTTCGGTGCCCTAGAGTTGATACATTTGATTGTTTCGGTGCCCTAGAGTTGATACATTTGATTGTTTCGTGCCCTAGAGTTGATCCAATTGATGGTTTCGGTGCCCTAGAGTTGATCCATTTGATTGTTTCGTGCCCTAGAGTTGATCCAATTGATTGTTTCGGTGCCATAGAGTTGATCCAATTGATTGTTTCGGTGCCCTAGAGTTGATATATTTGATTGTTTCGGTGTCCTAGAGTTGATCCATTTGATTGTTTCGGTGTCCTAGAGTTGATCCATTTGATTGTTTCGGTGCCCTAGAGTTGATCCATTTGATTGTTTCGGTGCCCTAGAGTTGATACATTTGATTGTTTCGGTGCCCTAGAGTTGATCCAATGATTGTTTCGGTGCCCTAGAGTTGATCGAAGTGATTGTTTCGGTGCCCTAGAGTTGATCCATTTGATTGTTTCGGTGTCCTAGAGTTGATCCATTTGATTGTTTCGGTGCCCTAGAGTTGATACATTTGATTGTTTCGGTGCCCTAGAGTTGATCCAATTGATTGTTTCGGTGCCCTAGAGTTGATACATTTGATTGTTTCGGTGCCCTAGAGTTGATCCAATTGATTGTTTCGGTGCCATAGATTTGATCCATTTGATTGTTTCGGTGCCCTAGAGTTGATCCAATTGATTGTTTCGGTGCCATAGAGTTGATCCAATTGATTGTTTCGGTGCCCTAGAGTTGATATATTTGATTGTTTCGGTGTCCTAGAGTTGATCCATTTGATTGTTTCGGTGCCCTAGAGTTGATCCAATTGATTGTTTCGGTGCCTAGAGTTGATCCAATTGATTGTTTCGGTGCCCTAGAGTTGATCCATTTGATTGTTTCGGTGCCCTAGAGTTGATCCATTTGATTGTTTCGGTGCCCTAGAGTTGATCCATTTGATTGTTTCGGTGTCCTAGAGTTGATCCATTTGATTGTTTCGGTGTCCTAGAGTTGATCCATTTGATTGTTTCGGTGCCCTAGAGTTGATCGAATTGATTGTTTCGGTGCCCTAGAGTTGATCCAATTGATTGTTTCGGTGCCCTAGAAGTTGATACATTTGATTGTTTCGTGCCTAGAGTTGATCCAATTGATTGTTTCGGTGCCCTAGATTTGATCCATTTGATTGTTTCGGTGCCCTAGAGTTGATCCAATTGATTGTTTCGGTGCCATAGAGTTGATCCAATTGATTGTTTCGGTGCCCTAGAGTTGATACATTTGATTGTTTCGGTGCCTTAGAGTTGATCCAATTGATTGTTTCGGTGCCCTAGAGTTGATACATTTGATTGTTTCGGTGCCCTAGAGTTGATACATTTGATTGTTTCGGTGCCCTAGAGTTGATCCAATTGATTGTTTCGGTGCCCTAGAGTTGATCCATTTGATTGTTTCGGTGTCCTAGAGTTGATCCATTTGATTGTTTCGGTGCCCTAGAGTTGATCCATTTGATTGTTTCGGTGCCCTAGAGTTGATACATTTGATTGTTTCGGTGGCCTAGAGTTGATCCAAATGATTGTTTCGGTGCCCTAGAGTTGATCGAAGTGATTGTTTCGGTGCCCTAGAGTTGATCCATTTGATTGTTTCGGTGTCCTAGAGTTGATCCATTTGATTGTTTCGGTGTCCTAGAGTTGATCCATTTGATTGTTTCGGTGCCCTAGAGTTGATCGAATTGATTGTTTCGGTGCCCTAGAGTTGATCCATTTGATTGTTTCGGTGTCCTAGAGTTGATCCATTTGATTGTTTCGGTGTCCTAGAGTTTATCCATTTGATTGTTTCGGTGCCCTAGAGTTGATCCATTTGATTGTTTCGGTGCCCTAGAGTTGATACATTTGATTGTTTCGGTGCCTAGAGTTGATCCAAATGATTGTTTCGGTGCCCTAGAGTTGATCGAAGTGATTGTTTCGGTGCCCTAGAGTTGATCCATTTGATTGTTTCGGTGTCCTAGAGTTGATCCATTTGATTGTTTCGGTGCCCTAGAGTTGATCCATTTGATTGTTTCGGTGCCCTAGAGTTGATCCAATTGATTGTTTCGGTGCCCTAGAGTTGATCCATTTGATTGTTTCGGTGGCCTAGAGTTGATCCAAATGATTGTTTCGGTGCCCTAGAGTTGATCCAATTGATTGTTTCGGTGCCCTAGAGTTGATCCAATTGATTGTTTCGGTGCCCTAGAGTTGATACATTTGATTGTTTCGGTGCCTTAGAGTTGATCCAATTGATTGTTTCGGTGCCCTAGAGTTGATACATTTGATTGTTTCGGTGCCCTAGAGTTGATACATTTGATTGTTTCGGTGCCCTAGAGTTGATCCAATTGATTGTTTCGGTGCCCTAGAGTTGATCCATTTGATTGTTTCGGTGTCCTAGAGTTTATCCATTTGATTGTTTCGGTGCCCTAGAGTTGATCCATTTGATTGTTTCGGTGCCCTAGAGTTGATACATTTGATTGTTTCGGTGGCCTAGAGTTGATCCAAATGATTGTTTCGGTGCCCTAGAGTTGATCGAAGTGATTGTTTCGGTGCCCTAGAGTTGATCCATTTGATTGTTTCGGTGTCCTAGAGTTGATCCATTTGATTGTTTCGGTGACCTAGAGTTGATCCATTTGATTGTTTCGGTGCCCTAGAGTTGATCCATTTGATTGTTTCGGTGCCCTAGAGTTGATACATTTGATTGTTTCGATGCGCTAAAGTTGATACATTTGATTGTTTCGTGCCCTAGAGTTGATCCAATTGATGGTTTCGGTGCCCTAGATTTGATCCATTTGATTGTTTCGTGCCCTAGAGTTGATCCAATTGATTGTTTCGGTGCCCTAGATTTGATCCATTTGATTGTTTCGGTGTCCTAGAGTTGATCCATTTGATTGTTTCGGTGCCCTAGAGTTGATCCATTTGATTGTTTCGGTGCCCTAGAGTTGATCCAATTGATTGTTTCGGTGCTCTAGAGTTGATACATTTGATTGTTTCGGTGCCCTAGAGTTGATCCAATTGATTGTTTCGGTGCCCTAGAGTTGATCCATTTGATTGTTTCGTGCCCTAGAGTTGATCCAATTGATTGTTTCGGTGCCATAGAGTTGATCCAATTGATTGTTTCGGTGCCCTAGAGTTGATATATTTGATTGTTTCGGTGTCCTAGAGTTGATCCATTTGATTGTTTCGGTGCCCTAGAGTTGATCCAATTGATTGTTTCGGTGCCCTAGAGTTGATCCAATTGATTGTTTCGGTGCCCTAGAGTTGATCCATTTGATTGTTTCGGTGCCCTAGAGTTGATCCAATTGATTTTTTTGGTGCCCTAGAGTTGATCCATTTGGTTGTTTCGGTGTCCTAGAGTTGATCCATTTGATTGTTTCGGTGTCCTAGAGTTGATCCATTTGATTGTTTCGGTGCCCTAGAGTTGATCGAATTGATTGTTTCGGTGCCCTAGAGTTGATCCAATTGATTGTTTCGGTGCCTGAAGTTGATACATTTGATTGTTTCGTGCCCTAGAGTTGATACAATTGATGGTTTCGTGCCCTAGATTTGATCCATTTGATTGTTTCGTGCCCTAGAGTTGATCCAATTGATTGTTTCAGTGCCATAGAGTTGATCCAATTGATTGTTTCGGTGCCCTAGAGTTGATACATTTGATTGTTTCGGTGCCTTAGAGTTGATCCAATTGATTGTTTCGGTGCCCTAGAGTTGATACATTTGATTGTTTCGGTGCCCTAGAGTTGATACATTTGATTGTTTCGGTGCCCTAGAGATGATCCAATTGATTGTTTCGGTGCCCTAGAGTTGATCCATTTGATTGTTTCGGTGTCCTAGAGTTTATCCATTTGATTGTTTCGGTGCCCTAGAGTTGATCCATTTGATTGTTTCGGTGCCCTAGAGTTGATACATTTGATTGTTTCGGTGCCCTAGAGTTGATCCATTTGATTGTTTCGGTGCCCTAGAGTTGATACATTTGATTGTTTCGGTGCCCTAAAGTTGATACATTTGATTGTTTCGTGCCCTAGAGTTGATCCAATTGATGGTTTCGGTGCCCTAGATTTGATCCATTTGATTGTTTCGTGCCCTAGAGTTGATCCAATTGATTGTTTCGGTGCCATAGAGTTGATCCAATTGATTGTTTCGGTGCCCTAGAGTTGATATATTTGATTGTTTCGGTGTCCTAGAGTTGATCCATTTGATTGTTTCGGTGCCCTAGAGTTGATCCAATTGATTGTTTCGGTGCCCTAGAGTTGATCCATTTGATTGTTTCGGTGCCCTAGAGTTGATCCAATTGATTTTTTGGTGCCCTAGAGTTGATCCATTTGGTTGTTTCGGTGTCCTAGAGTTGATCCATT
The DNA here is from genome assembly GCA_032433765.1 of Megaustenia siamemsis. Classification (NCBI taxonomy): domain Eukaryota; kingdom Metazoa; phylum Mollusca; class Gastropoda; order Stylommatophora; family Ariophantidae; genus Megaustenia; species Megaustenia siamemsis. The sequence continues at coordinate 34,399,265 of JAVIAB010000108.1, read as the reverse complement.
TGATTGTTTCGGTGTCCTAGAGTTGATCCATTTGATTGTTTCGGTGCCCTAGAGTTGATCGAATTGATTGTTTCGGTGCCCTAGAGTTGATCCAATTGATTGTTTCGGTGCCCTGAAGTTGATACATTTGATTGTTTCGTGCCCTAGAGTTGATCCAATTGATAATTTCGTGCCCTAGATTTGATCCATTTGATTGTTTCGTGCCCTAGAGTTGATCCAATTGATTGTTTCGGTGCCATAGAGTTGATCCAATTGATTGTTTCGGTGCCCTAGAGTTGATACATTTGATTGTTTCGGTGCCTTAGAGTTGATCCAATTGATTGTTTCGGTGCCCTAGAGTTGATACATTTGATTGTTTCGGTGCCCTAGAGTTGATACATTTGATTGTTTCGGTGCCTTAGAGTTGATCCAATTGATTGTTTCGGTGCCCTAGAGTTGATCCATTTGATTGTTTCGGTGTCCTAGAGTTTATCCATTTGATTGTTTCGGTGCCCTAGAGTTGATCCATTTGATTGTTTCGGTGCCCTAGAGTTGATACATTTGATTGTTTCGGTGGCCTAGAGTTGATCCAAATGATTGTTTCGGTGCCCTAGAGTTGATCGAAGTGATTGTTTCGGTGCCCTAGAGTTGATCCATTTGATTGTTTCGGTGTCCTAGAGTTGATCCATTTGATTGTTTCGGTGCCCTAGAGTTGATCCATTTGATTGTTTCGGTGTCCTAGAGTTGATACATTTGATTGTTTCGGTGCCCTAAAGTTGATACATTTGATTGTTTCGTGCCCTAGAGTTGATCCAATTGATGGTTTCGGTGCCCTAGATTTGATCCATTTGATTGTTTCGTGCCCTAGAGTTGATCCAATTGATTGTTTCGGTGCCATAGAGTTGATCCAATTGATTGTTTCGGTGCCCTAGAGTTGATATATTTGATTGTTTCGGTGTCCTAGAGTTGATCCATTTGATTGTTTCGGTGTCCTAGAGTTTATCCATTTGATTGTTTCGGTGCCCTAGAGTTGATCCATTTGATTGTTTCGGTGCCCTAGAGTTGATACATTTGATTGTTTCGGTGCCCTAGAGTTGATCCAAATGATTGTTTCGGTGCCCTAGAGTTGATCGAAGTGATTGTTTCGGTGCCCTAGAGTTGATCCATTTGATTGTTTCGGTGTCCTAGAGTTAATCCATTTGATTGTTTCGGTGCCCTAGAGTTGATCCATTTGATTGTTTCGGTGCCCTAGAGTTGATACATTTGATTGTTTCGGTGCCCTAAAGTTGATACATTTGATTGTTTCGTGCCCTAGAGTTGATCCAATTGATGGTTTCGGTGCCCTAGAGTTGATCCATTTGATTGTTTCGTGCCCTAGAGTTGATCCAATTGATTGTTTCGGTGCCATAGAGTTGATCCAATTGATTGTTTCGGTGCCCTAGAGTTGATCCATTTGATTGTTTCGGTGTCCTAGAGTTGATACATTTGATTGTTTCGGTGCCCTAGAGTTGATACATTTGATTGTTTCGTGCCCTAGAGTTGATCCAATTGATGTTTCGGTGCCCTAGAGTTGATCCATTTGATTGTTTCGTGCCCTAGAGTTGATCCAATTGATTGTTTCGGTGCCCTAGAGTTGATCCAATTGATTGTTTCGGTGCCCTAGAGTTGATATATTTGATTGTTTCGGTGCCTAGAGTTGATCCATTTGATTGTTTCGGTGTCCTAGAGTTGATCCATTTGATTGTTTCGGTGCCCTAGAGTTGATCCATTTGATTGTTTCGGTGCCCTAGAGTTGATACATTTGATTGTTTCGGTGCCCTAGAGTTGATCCAATGATTGTTTCGGTGCCCTAGAGTTGATCGAAGTGATTGTTTCGGTGCCCTAGAGTTGATCCATTGATTGTTTCGGTGTCCTAGAGTTGATCCATTTGATTGTTTCGGTGCCCTAGAGTTGATCCATTTGATTGTTTCGGTGCCCTAGAGTTGATACATTTGATTGTTTCGGTGCCCTAAAGTTGATACATTTGATTGTTTCGGTGCCCTAGAGTTGATACATTTGATTGTTTCGGTGCCCTAGAGTTGATCCAATTGATTGTTTCGGTGCCCTAGAGTTGATCCATTTGATTGTTTCGGTGTCCTAGAGTTGATCCATTTGATTGTTTCGGTGCCCTAGAGTTGATCCATTTGATTGTTTCGGTGCCCTAGAGTTGATACATTTGATTGTTTCGGTGCCCTAGAGTTGATCCAAATGATTGTTTCGGTGCCCTAGAGTTGATCGAAGTGATTGTTTCGGTGCCCTAGAGTTGATCCATTTGATTGTTTCGGTGTCCTAGAGTTGATCCATTTGATTGTTTCGGTGCCCTAGAGTTGATCCATTTGATTGTTTCGGTGCCCTAGAGTTGATACATTTGATTGTTTCGGTGCCCTAAAGTTGATACATTTGATTGTTTCGTGCCCTAGAGTTGATCCAATTGATGTTTCGGTGCCCTAGATTTGATCCAATTGATCGTTTCGGTGCCATAGAGTTGATCCAATTGATTGTTTCGGTGCCCTAGAGTTGATCCATTTGATTGTTTCGGTGTCCTAGAGTTGATCCATTTGATTGTTTCGGTGCCCTAGAGTTGATCCAATTGATTGTTTCGGTGCCCTAGAGTTGATCCATTTGATTGTTTCGGTGCCCTAGAGTTGATCCAATTGATTGTTTCGGTGCCCTAGAGTTGATCCAATTGATTGTTTCGGTGCCCTAGAGTTGATCCATTTGATTGTTTCGGTGCCCTAGAGTTGATCCATTTGATTGTTTCGGTGCCCTAGAGTTGATCCAATTGATTGTTTCGGTGCCCTAGAGTTGATCCAATTGATTGTTTCGGTGCCCTAGAGTTGATCCATTTGATTGTTTCGGTGCCCTAGAGTTGATCCAATTGATTGTTTCGGTGCCCTAGAGTTGATCCAATTGATTGTTTCGGTGCCCTAGAGTTGATCCATTTGATTGTTTCGGTGCCCTAGAGTTGATCCATTTGATTGTTTCGGTGCCCTAGAGTTGATCCATTTGATTGTTTCGGTGCCCTAGAGTTGATCCAATTGATTGTTTCGGTGCCCTAGAGTTGATCCATTTGATTGTTTCGGTGCCCTAGAGTTGATCCATTTGATTGTTTCGGTGCCCTAGAGTTGATCCATTTGATTGTTTCGGTGCCCTAGAGTTGATCCATTTGATTGTTTCGGTGCCCTAGAGTTGATCCATTTGATTGTTTCGGTGCCCTAGAGTTGATCCAATTGATTGTTTCGGTGCCCTAGAGTTGATCCATTTGATTGTTTCGGTGCCCTAGAGTTGATCCAATTGATTGTTTCGGTGCCATAGAGTTGATCCATTTGATTGTTTCGGTGCCCTAGAGTTGATCCATTTGATTGTTTCGGTGTCCTAGAGTTGATCCATTTGATTGTTTCGGTGCCCTAGAGTTGATCCAATTGATTGTTTCGGTGCCCTAGAGTTGATCCAATTGATTGTTTCGGTGCCCTAGAGTTGATCCATTTGATTGTTTCGGTGCCCTAGAGTTGATCCATTTGATTGTTTCGGTGCCCTAGAGTTGATCCATTTGATTGTTTCGGTGCCCTAGAGTTGATCCATTTGATTGTTTCGGTGCCCTAGAGTTGATCCATTTGATTGTTTCGGTGCCCTAGAGTTGATCCAATTGATTGTTTCGGTGCCCTAGAGTTGATCCAATTGATTGTTTCGGTGCCCTAGAGTTGATCCATTTGATTGTTTCGGTGCCCTAGAGTTGATCCATTTGATTGTTTCGGTGCCCTAGAGTTGATCCATTTGATTGTTTCGGTGCCCTAGAGTTGATCCATTTGATTGTTTCGGTGCCCTAGAGTTGATCCATTTGATTGTTTCGGTGCCCTAGAGTTGATCCAATTGATTGTTTCGGTGCCCTAGAGTTGATCCAATTGATTGTTTCGGTGCCCTAGAGTTGATCCATTTGATTGTTTCGGTGCCCTAGAGTTGATCCATTTGATTGTTTCGGTGCCCTAGAGTTGATCCATTTGATTGTTTCGGTGCCCTAGAGTTGATCCATTTGATTGTTTCGGTGCCCTAGAGTTGATCCAATTGATTGTTTCGGTGCCCTAGAGTTGATCCATTTGATTGTTTCGGTGCCCTAGAGTTGATCCAATTGATTGTTTCGGTGCCCTAGAGTTGATCCATTTGATTGTTTCGGTGCCCTAGAGTTGATCCATTTGATTGTTTCGGTGCCCTAGAGTTGATCAATTGATTGTTTCGGTGCCCTAGAGTTGATCCATTTGATTGTTTCGGTGCCCTAGAGTTGATCCATTTGATTGTTTCGGTGCCCTAGAGTTGATCCATTTGATTGTTTCGGTGCCCTAGAGTTGATCCAATTGATTGTTTCGGTGCCCTAGAGTTGATCCATTTGATTGTTTCGGTGCCCTAGAGTTGATCCATTTGATTGTTTCGGTGCCCTAGAGTTGATCCATTTGATTGTTTCGGTGCCCTAGAGTTGATCCAATTGATTGTTTCGGTGCCCTAGAGTTGATCCAATTGATTGTTTCGGTGCCCTAGAGTTGATCCAATTGATTGTTTCGGTGTCCTAGAGTTGATCCATTTGATTGTTTCGGTGCCCTAGAGTTGATCCATTTGATTGTTTCGGTGCCCTAGAGTTGATCCATTTGATTGTTTCGGTGCCCTAGAGTTGATCCAATTGATTGTTTCGGTGCCCTAGAGTTGATCCAATTGATTGTTTCGGTGCCCTAGAGTTGATCCATTTGATTGTTTCGGTGCCCTAGAGTTGATCCAATTGATTGTTTCGGTGCCCTAGAGTTGATCCATTTGATTGTTTCGGTGCCCTAGAGTTGATCCATTTGATTGTTTCGGTGCCCTAGAGTTGATCCATTTGATTGTTTCGGTGCCCTAGAGTTGATCCAATTGATTGTTTCGGTGCCCTAGAGTTGATAATTGATTGTTTCGGTGCCCTAGAGTTGATCCATTTGATTGTTTCGGTGCCCTAGAGTTGATCCAATTGATTGTTTCGGTGCCCTAGAGTTGATCCATTTGATTGTTTCGGTGCCCTAGAGTTGATACATTTGATTGTTTCGGTGCCCTAGAGTTGATCCATTTGATTGTTTCGGTGCCCTAGAGTTGATCGAAGTGATTGTTTCGGTGCCCTAGAGTTGATCCATTTGATTGTTTCGGTGCCCTAGAGTTGATCCATTTGATTGTTTCGGTGCCCTAGAGTTGATCCATTTGATTGTTTCGGTGCCCTAGAGTTGATACATTTGATTGTTTCGGTGCCCTAGAGTTGATACATTTGATTGTTTCGGTGCCCTAGAGTTGATACATTTGATTGTTTCGGTGCCCTAGAGTTGATCCAATTGATTGTTTCGGTGCCCTAGAGTTGATCCATTTGATTGTTTCGGTGCCCTAGAGTTGATCCAATTGATTGTTTCGGTGCCCTAGAGTTGATCCATTTGATTGTTTCGGTGCCCTAGAGTTGATCCATTTGATTGTTTCGGTGCCCTAGAGTTGATCCATTTGATTGTTTCGGTGCCCTAGAGTTGATCGAATTGATTGTTTCGGTGCCCTAGAGTTGATCCATTTGATTGTTTCGGTGCCCTAGAGTTGATCCATTTGATTGTTTCGGTGCCCTAGAGTTGATCCATTGATTGTTTCGGTGCCCTAGAGTTGATCCATTTGATTGTTTCGGTGCCCTAGAGTTGATCCATTTGATTGTTTCGGTGCCCTAGAGTTGATCCAATTGATTGTTTCGGTGCCCTAGAGTTGATCCAATTGATTGTTTCGGTGCCCTAGAGTTGATCCAATTGATTGTTTCGGTGCCCTAGAGTTGATCCATTTGATTGTTTCGGTGCCCTAGAGTTGATCCATTTGATTGTTTCGGTGCCCTAGAGTTGATCCATTTGATTGTTTCGGTGCCCTAGAGTTGATCCATTTGATTGTTTCGGTGCCCTAGAGTTGATCCATTTGATTGTTTCGGTGCCCTAGAGTTGATCCAATTGATTGTTTCGGTGCCCTAGAGTTGATCCATTGATTGTTTCGGTGCCCTAGAGTTGATCCATTTGATTGTTTCGGTGCCCTAGAGTTGATCCATTTGATTGTTTCGGTGCCCTAGAGTTGATCCAATTGATTGTTTCGGTGCCCTAGAGTTGATCCAATTGATTGTTTCGGTGCCCTAGAGTTGATCCATTTGATTGTTTCGTGCCCTAGAGTTGATCCAATTGATTGTTTCGGTGCCCTAGAGTTGATCCAATTGATTGTTTCGGTGCCCTAGAGTTGATCCATTTGATTGTTTCGGTGTCCTAGAGTTGATCCATTTGATTGTTTCGGTGCCCTAGAGTTGATCCAATTGATTGTTTCGGTGCCCTAGAGTTGATCCAATTGATTGTTTCGGTGCCCTAGAGTTGATCCATTTGATTGTTTCGGTGCCCTAGAGTTGATCCATTTGATTGTTTCGGTGCCCTAGAGTTGATCCATTTGATTGTTTCGGTGCCCTAGAGTTGATCCATTTGATTGTTTCGGTGCCCTAGAGTTGATCCATTTGATTGTTTCGGTGCCCTAGAGTTGATCCAATTGATTGTTTCGGTGCCCTAGAGTTGATCCATTTGATTGTTTCGGTGCCCTAGAGTTGATCCAATTGATTGTTTCGGTGCCCTAGAGTTGATCCAATTGATTGTTTCGGTGCCCTAGAGTTGATCCATTTGATTGTTTCGGTGCCCTAGAGTTGATCCATTTGATTGTTTCGGTGCCCTAGAGTTGATCCAATTGATTGTTTCGGTGCCCTAGAGTTGATCCAATTGATTGTTTCGGTGCCCTAGAGTTGATCCATTTGATTGTTTCGGTGCCCTAGAGTTGATCCAATTGATTGTTTCGGTGCCCTAGAGTTGATCCATTTGATTGTTTCGGTGCCCTAGAGTTGATCCATTTGATTGTTTCGGTGCCCTAGAGTTGATCCATTTGATTGTTTCGGTGCCCTAGAGTTGATCCAATTGATTGTTTCGGTGCCCTAGAGTTGATCCAATTGATTGTTTCGGTGCCCTAGAGTTGATCCATTTGATTGTTTCGGTGCCCTAGAGTTGATCCATTTGATTGTTTCGGTGCCCTAGAGTTGATCCATTTGATTGTTTCGGTGCCCTAGAGTTGATCCATTTGATTGTTTCGGTGCCCTAGAGTTGATCCATTTGATTGTTTCGGTGCCCTAGAGTTGATCCAAATGATTGTTTCGGTGCCCTAGAGTTGATCCAATTGATTGTTTCGGTGCCCTAGAGTTGATCCATTTGATTGTTTCGGTGTCCTAGAGTTGATCCATTTGATTGTTTCGGTGCCCTAGAGTTGATCCATTTGATTGTTTCGGTGCCCTAGAGTTGATCCATTTGATTGTTTCGGTGCCCTAGAGTTGATCCATTTGATTGTTTCGGTGCCCTAGAGTTGATCCAATTGATTGTTTCGGTGCCCTAGAGTTGATCCAATTGATTGTTTCGGTGCCCTAGAGTTGATCCAATTGATTGTTTCGGTGCCCTAGAGTTGATCCATTTGATTGTTTCGGTGCCCTAGAGTTGATCCATTTGATTGTTTCGGTGCCCTAGAGTTGATCCAATTGATTGTTTCGGTGCCCTAGAGTTGATCCAATTGATTGTTTCGGTGCCCTAGAGTTGATCCATTTGATTGTTTCGGTGCCCTAGAGTTGATCCATTTGATTGTTTCGGTGCCCTAGAGTTGATCCAATTGATTGTTTCGGTGCCCTAGAGTTGATCCAATTGATTGTTTCGGTGCCCTAGAGTTGATCCAATTGATTGTTTCGGTGCCCTAGAGTTGATCCAATTGATTGTTTCGGTGCCCTAGAGTTGATCCATTTGATTGTTTCGGTGCCCTAGAGTTGATCCAATTGATTGTTTCGGTGCCCTAGAGTTGATCCATTTGATTGTTTCGGTGCCCTAGAGTTGATCCATTGATTGTTTCGGTGCCCTAGAGTTGATCCAATTGATTGTTTCGGTGCCCTAGAGTTGATCCATTTGATTGTTTCGTGCCCTAGAGTTGATCCAATTGATTGTTTCGGTGCCCTAGAGTTGATCCAATTGATTGTTTCGGTGCCCTAGAGTTGATACATTTGATTGTTTCGGTGCCCTAGAGTTGATCCATTTGATTGTTTCGGTGCCCTAGAGTTGATCCAATTGATTGTTTCGGTGCCCTAGAGTTGATCCAATTGATTGTTTCGGTGCCCTAGAGTTGATCCATTTGATTGTTTCGGTGCCCTAGAGTTGATCCATTTGATTGTTTCGGTGCCCTAGAGTTGATCCATTTGATTGTTTCGGTGCCCTAGAGTTGATACATTTGATTGTTTCGGTGCCCTAGAGTTGATCCATTTGATTGTTTCGGTGCCCTAGAGTTGATCCAATTGATTGTTTCGGTGCCCTAGAGTTGATCCATTTGATTGTTTCGTGCCCTAGAGTTGATCCAATTGATTGTTTCGGTGCCCTAGAGTTGATCCAATTGATTGTTTCGGTGCCCTAGAGTTGATCCATTTGATTGTTTCGGTGCCCTAGAGTTGATCCATTTGATTGTTTCGGTGCCCTAGAGTTGATCCAATTGATTGTTTCGGTGCCCTAGAGTTGATCCAATTGATTGTTTCGGTGCCCTAGAGTTGATCCATTTGATTGTTTCGGTGCCCTAGAGTTGATCCAATTGATTGTTTCGGTGCCCTAGAGTTGATCCATTTGATTGTTTCGGTGCCTAGAGTTGATCCATTTGATTGTTTCGGTGCCCTAGAGTTGATCCATTTGATTGTTTCGGTGCCCTAGAGTTGATCCAATTGATTGTTTCGGTGCCCTAGAGTTGATCCAATTGATTGTTTCGGTGCCCTAGAGTTGATACATTTGATTGTTTCGGTGCCCTAGAGTTGATCCATTTGATTGTTTCGGTGCCCTAGAGTTGATCCATTTGATTGTTTCGGTGCCCTAGAGTTGATCCATTTGATTGTTTCGGTGCCCTAGAGTTGATCCATTTGATTGTTTCGGTGCCCTAGAGTTGATCCAATTGATTGTTTCGGTGCCCTAGAGTTGATCCAATTGATTGTTTCGGTGCCCTAGAGTTGATCCATTTGATTGTTTCGGTGTCCTAGAGTTGATCCATTTGATTGTTTCGGTGCCCTAGAGTTGATCCATTTGATTGTTTCGGTGCCCTAGAGTTGATCCATTTGATTGTTTCGGTGCCCTAGAGTTGATACATTTGATTGTTTCGGTGCCCTAGAGTTGATCCAATTGATTGTTTCGGTGCCCTAGAGTTGATCCAATTGATTGTTTCGGTGCCCTAGAGTTGATCCAATTGATTGTTTCGGTGCCCTAGAGTTGATCCATTTGATTGTTTCGGTGCCCTAGAGTTGATCCATTTGATTGTTTCGGTGCCCTAGAGTTGATCCAATTGATTGTTTCGGTGCCCTAGAGTTGATCCAATTGATTGTTTCGGTGCCCTAGAGTTGATCCATTTGATTGTTTCGGTGCCCTAGAGTTGATCCAATGATTGTTTCGGTGCCCTAGAGTTGATCCATTTGATTGTTTCGGTGCCCTAGAGTTGATCCAATTGATTGTTTCGGTGCCCTAGAGTTGATCCATTTGATTGTTTCGGTGCCCTAGAGTTGATCCATTTGATTGTTTCGGTGCCCTAGAGTTGATCCATTTGATTGTTTCGGTGCCCTAGAGTTGATCCATTTGATTGTTTCGGTGCCCTAGAGTTGATCCAATTGATTGTTTCGGTGCCCTAGAGTTGATCCATTTGATTGTTTCGGTGCCCTAGAGTTGATCCAATTGATTGTTTCGGTGCCCTAGAGTTGATCCATTTGATTGTTTCGGTGCCCTAGAGTTGATCCAATTGATTGTTTCGGTGCCCTAGAGTTGATCCAATTGATTGTTTCGGTGCCCTAGAGTTGATCCATTTGATTGTTTCGGTGCCCTAGAGTTGATCCATTTGATTGTTTCGGTGCCCTAGAGTTGATCCATTTGATTGTTTCGGTGCCCTAGAGTTGATCCAATTGATTGTTTCGGTGCCCTAGAGTTGATCCAATTGATTGTTTCGGTGCCCTAGAGTTGATCCATTTGATTGTTTCGGTGCCCTAGAGTTGATCCATTTGATTGTTTCGGTGCCCTAGAGTTGATCCATTTGATTGTTTCGGTGCCCTAGAGTTGATCCAATTGATTGTTTCGGTGCCCTAGAGTTGATCCATTTGATTGTTTCGGTGCCCTAGAGTTGATCCAATTGATTGTTTCGGTGCCCTAGAGTTGATCCAATTGATTGTTTCGGTGCCCTAGAGTTGATCCATTTGATTGTTTCGGTGCCCTAGAGTTGATCCATTTGATTGTTTCGGTGCCCTAGAGTTGATCCATTTGATTGTTTCGGTGCCCTAGAGTTGATCCATTTGATTGTTTCGGTGCCCTAGAGTTGATCCATTTGATTGTTTCGGTGCCCTAGAGTTGATCCAATTGATTGTTTCGGTGCCCTAGAGTTGATCCAATTGATTGTTTCGGTGCCCTAGAGTTGATCCATTTGATTGTTTCGGTGCCCTAGAGTTGATCCATTTGATTGTTTCGGTGCCCTAGAGTTGATCCATTTGATTGTTTCGGTGCCCTAGAGTTGATCCATTTGATTGTTTCGGTGCCCTAGAGTTGATCCATTTGATTGTTTCGGTGCCCTAGAGTTGATACATTTGATTGTTTCGGTGCCCTAGAGTTGATCCAATTGATTGTTTCGGTGCCCTAGAGTTGATCCATTTGATTGTTTCGGTGCCCTAGAGTTGATCCATTTGATTGTTTCGGTGCCCTAGAGTTGATCCATTGATTGTTTCGGTGCCCTAGAGTTGATAATTTGATTGTTTCGGTGCCCTAGAGTTGATCCAATGATTGTTTCGGTGCCCTAGAGTTGATCCAATTGATTGTTTCGGTGCCCTAGAGTTGATCCATTTGATTGTTTCGGTGCCCTAGAGTTGATCCATTTGATTGTTTCGGTGCCCTAGAGTTGATCCATTTGATTGTTTCGGTGCCCTAGAGTTGATCCATTTGATTGTTTCGGTGCCCTAGAGTTGATACATTTGATTGTTTCGGTGCCCTAGAGTTGATCCAATTGATTGTTTCGGTGCCCTAGAGTTGATCCAATTGATTGTTTCGGTGCCCTAGAGTTGATCCAATTGATTGTTTCGGTGCCCTAGAGTTGATCCATTTGATTGTTTCGGTGCCCTAGAGTTGATCCATTTGATTGTTTCGGTGCCCTAGAGTTGATCCAATTGATTGTTTCGGTGCCCTAGAGTTGATCCATTTGATTGTTTCGGTGCCCTAGAGTTGATCCATTTGATTGTTTCGGTGCCCTAGAGTTGATCCAATTGATTGTTTCGGTGCCCTAGAGTTGATCCATTTGATTGTTTCGGTGCCCTAGAGTTGATCCATTTGATTGTTTCGGTGCCCTAGAGTTGATCCATTTGATTGTTTCGGTGCCCTAGAGTTGATCCATTTGATTGTTTCGGTGCCCTAGAGTTGATCCAATTGATTGTTTCGGTGCCCTAGAGTTGATACATTTGATTGTTTCGGTGCCCTAGAGTTGATCCAATTGATTGTTTCGGTGCCCTAGAGTTGATCCAATTGATTGTTTCGGTGCCCTAGAGTTGATCCATTTGATTGTTTCGGTGTCCTAGAGTTGATCCATTTGATTGTTTCGGTGCCCTAGAGTTGATCCAATTGATTGTTTCGGTGCCCTAGAGTTGATCCAATTGATTGTTTCGGTGCCCTAGAGTTGATCCATTTGATTGTTTCGGTGCCCTAGAGTTGATCCATTTGATTGTTTCGGTGCCCTAGAGTTGATCCATTTGATTGTTTCGGTGCCCTAGAGTTGATACATTTGATTGTTTCGGTGCCCTAGAGTTGATACATTTGATTGTTTCGGTGCCCTAGAGTTGATCCAATTGATTGTTTCGGTGCCCTAGAGTTGATCCATTTGATTGTTTCGGTGCCCTAGAGTTGATCCAATTGATTGTTTCGGTGCCCTAGAGTTGATCCAATTGATTGTTTCGGTGCCCTAGAGTTGATCCATTTGATTGTTTCGGTGCCCTAGAGTTGATCCATTTGATTGTTTCGGTGCCCTAGAGTTGATCCAATTGATTGTTTCGGTGCCCTAGAGTTGATCCAATTGATTGTTTCGGTGCCCTAGAGTTGATCCATTTGATTGTTTCGGTGCCCTAGAGTTGATCCAATTGATTGTTTCGGTGCCCTAGAGTTGATCCATTTGATTGTTTCGGTGCCCTAGAGTTGATCCATTTGATTGTTTCGGTGCCCTAGAGTTGATCCATTTGATTGTTTCGGTGCCCTAGAGTTGATCCAATTGATTGTTTCGGTGCCCTAGAGTTGATCCATTGATTGTTTCGGTGCCCTAGAGTTGATCCATTTGATTGTTTCGGTGCCCTAGAGTTGATCCATTGATTGTTTCGGTGCCCTAGAGTTGATCCATTTGATTGTTTCGGTGCCCTAGAGTTGATCCATTTGATTGTTTCGGTGCCCTAGAGTTGATCCATTTGATTGTTTCGGTGCCCTAGAGTTGATCCATTTGATTGTTTCGGTGCCCTAGAGTTGATCCATTTGATTGTTTCGGTGCCCTAGAGTTGATCCATTTGATTGTTTCGGTGCCCTAGAGTTGATCCATTTGATTGTTTCGGTGTCCTAGAGTTGATCCATTTGATTGTTTCGGTGCCCTAGAGTTGATCCATTGATTGTTTCGGTGCCCTAGAGTTGATACATTTGATTGTTTCGGTGCCCTAGAGTTGATCCATTTGATTGTTTCGTGCCCTAGAGTTGATCCAATTGATTGTTTCGGTGCCCTAGAGTTGATCCAATTGATTGTTTCGGTGCCTAGAGTTGATCCAATTGATTGTTTCGGTGCCCTAGAGTTGATCCATTTGATTGTTTCGGTGCCCTAGAGTTGATCCATTTGATTGTTTCGGTGCCCTAGAGTTGATCCATTGATTGTTTCGGTGCCCTAGAGTTGATCCAATTGATTGTTTCGGTGCCCTAGAGTTGATCCATTTGATTGTTTCGGTGCCCTAGAGTTGATCCAATTGATTGTTTCGGTGCCCTAGAGTTGATCCATTTGATTGTTTCGGTGCCCTAGAGTTGATCCAATTGATTGTTTCGGTGCCCTAGAGTTGATCCAATTGATTGTTTCGGTGCCCTAGAGTTGATCCATTTGATTGTTTCGGTGCCTAGAGTTGATCCATTTGATTGTTTCGGTGCCCTAGAGTTGATCCATTTGATTGTTTCGGTGCCCTAGAGTTGATCCAATTGATTGTTTCGGTGCCCTAGAGTTGATACATTTGATTGTTTCGGTGCCCTAGAGTTGATCCAATTGATTGTTTCGGTGCCCTAGAGTTGATCCATTTGATTGTTTCGTGCCCTAGAGTTGATCCAATTGATTGTTTCGGTGCCCTAGAGTTGATCCAATTGATTGTTTCGGTGCCCTAGAGTTGATACATTTGATTGTTTCGGTGCCCTAGAGTTGATCCATTTGATTGTTTCGGTGCCCTAGAGTTGATCCAATTGATTGTTTCGGTGCCCTAGAGTTGATCCAATTGATTGTTTCGGTGCCCTAGAGTTGATCCATTTGATTGTTTCGGTGCCCTAGAGTTGATCCATTTGATTGTTTCGGTGCCCTAGAGTTGATCCATTTGATTGTTTCGGTGCCCTAGAGTTGATCCATTTGATTGTTTCGGTGTCCTAGAGTTGATCCATTTGATTGTTTCGGTGCCCTAGAGTTGATCCAATTGATTGTTTCGGTGCCCTAGAGTTGATCCAATTGATTGTTTCGGTGCCCTAGAGTTGATACATTTGATTGTTTCGGTGCCCTAGAGTTGATCCAATTGATTGTTTCGGTGCCCTAGATTTGATCCATTTGATTGTTTCGGTGCCCTAGAGTTGATCCAATTGATTGTTTCGGTGCCCTAGAGTTGATCCAATTGATTGTTTCGGTGCCCTAGAGTTGATACATTTGATTGTTTCGGTGCCTAGAGTTGATCCAATTGATTGTTTCGGTGCCCTAGAGTTGATCCATTTGATTGTTTCGGTGCCCTAGAGTTGATCCATTTGATTGTTTCGGTGCCCTAGAGTTGATCCAATTGATTGTTTCGGTGCCCTAGAGTTGATCCATTTGATTGTTTCGGTGTCCTAGAGTTGATCCATTTGATTGTTTCGGTGCCCTAGAGTTGATCCATTTGATTGTTTCGGTGCCCTAGAGTTGATCCATTTGATTGTTTCGGTGCCTAGAGTTGATCCAATTGATTGTTTCGGTGCCCTAGAGTTGATCCAATTGATTGTTTCGGTGCCCTAGAGTTGATCCATTTGATTGTTTCGGTGCCTAGAGTTGATCCATTTGATTGTTTCGGTGCCCTAGAGTTGATCCATTTGATTGTTTCGGTGCCCTAGAGTTGATCCATTTGATTGTTTCGGTGCCCTAGAGTTGATCCATTTGATTGTTTCGGTGCCCTAGAGTTGATCCATTTGATTGTTTCGGTGCCCTAGAGTTGATCCATTTGATTGTTTCGGTGCCCTAGAGTTGATCCATTTGATTGTTTCGGTGCCCTAGAGTTGATACATTTGATTGTTTCGGTGCCCTAGAGTTGATCCAATTGATTGTTTCGGTGCCCTAGAGTTGATCCAATTGATTGTTTCGGTGCCCTAGAGTTGATCCATTTGATTGTTTCGGTGTCCTAGAGTTGATCCATTTGATTGTTTCGGTGCCCTAGAGTTGATCCATTTGATTGTTTCGGTGCCCTAGAGTTGATCCAATTGATTGTTTCGGTGCCCTAGAGTTGATCCATTTGATTGTTTCGGTGCCCTAGAGTTGATCCAATTGATTGTTTCGGTGCCCTAGAGTTGATCCAATTGATTGTTTCGGTGCCCTAGAGTTGATCCAATTGATTGTTTCGGTGCCCTAGAGTTGATCCATTTGATTGTTTCGGTGCCCTAGAGTTGATCCAATTGATTGTTTCGGTGCCCTAGAGTTGATCCATTTGATTGTTTCGGTGCCCTAGAGTTGATCCATTTGATTGTTTCGGTGCCCTAGAGTTGATCCAATTGATTGTTTCGGTGCCCTAGAGTTGATCCATTTGATTGTTTCGGTGCCCTAGAGTTGATCCATTTGATTGTTTCGGTGCCCTAGAGTTGATCCATTTGATTGTTTCGGTGCCCTAGAGTTGATCCATTTGATTGTTTCGGTGCCCTAGAGTTGATCCAATTGATTGTTTCGGTGCCCTAGAGTTGATCCAATTGATTGTTTCGGTGCCCTAGAGTTGATCCATTTGATTGTTTCGGTGCCCTAGAGTTGATCCAATTGATTGTTTCGGTGCCCTAGAGTTGATCCATTGATTGTTTCGGTGCCCTAGAGTTGATCCAATTGATTGTTTCGGTGCCCTAGAGTTGATCCATTTGATTGTTTCGGTGCCCTAGAGTTGATCCATTTGATTGTTTCGGTGCCCTAGAGTTGATCCAATTGATTGTTTCGGTGCCCTAGAGTTGATCCAATTGATTGTTTCGGTGCCCTAGAGTTGATCCATTTGATTGTTTCGGTGCCCTAGAGTTGATCCAATTGATTGTTTCGGTGCCCTAGAGTTGATCCATTTGATTGTTTCGGTGCCCTAGAGTTGATCCAATTGATTGTTTCGGTGCCCTAGAGTTGATCCAATTGATTGTTTCGGTGCCCTAGAGTTGATCCATTTGATTGTTTCGGTGTCCTAGAGTTGATCCATTTGATTGTTTCGGTGCCCTAGAGTTGATCCATTTGATTGTTTCGGTGCCCTAGAGTTGATCCAATTGATTGTTTCGGTGCCCTAGAGTTGATACATTTGATTGTTTCGGTGCCCTAGAGTTGATCCAATTGATTGTTTCGGTGCCCTAGAGTTGATCCATTTGATTGTTTCGGTGCCCTAGAGTTGATCCAATTGATTGTTTCGGTGCCCTAGAGTTGATCCAATTGATTGTTTCGGTGCCCTAGAGTTGATCCATTTGATTGTTTCGGTGCCCTAGAGTTGATCCATTTGATTGTTTCGGTGCCCTAGAGTTGATCCAATTGATTGTTTCGGTGCCCTAGAGTTGATCCATTTGATTGTTTCGGTGCCCTAGAGTTGATCCATTTGATTGTTTCGGTGCCCTAGAGTTGATCCATTTGATTGTTTCGGTGCCCTAGAGTTGATCCAATTGATTGTTTCGGTGCCCTAGAGTTGATCCAATTGATTGTTTCGGTGCCCTAGAGTTGATCCATTTGATTGTTTCGTGCCCTAGAGTTGATCCAATTGATTGTTTCGGTGCCCTAGAGTTGATCCAATTGATTGTTTCGGTGCCCTAGAGTTGATCCAATTGATTGTTTCGGTGCCCTAGAGTTGATCCATTTGATTGTTTCGGTGCCCTAGAGTTGATCCATTTGATTGTTTCGGTGCCCTAGAGTTGATCCAATTGATTGTTTCGGTGCCCTAGAGTTGATCCAATTGATTGTTTCGGTGCCCTAGAGTTGATCCATTTGATTGTTTCGGTGCCCTAGAGTTGATCCAATTGATTGTTTCGGTGCCCTAGAGTTGATCCATTTGATTGTTTCGGTGCCCTAGAGTTGATCCAATTGATTGTTTCGGTGCCCTAGAGTTGATCCAATTGATTGTTTCGGTGCCCTAGAGTTGATCCATTTGATTGTTTCGGTGTCCTAGAGTTGATCCATTTGATTGTTTCGGTGCCCTAGAGTTGATCCATTTGATTGTTTCGGTGCCCTAGAGTTGATCCAATTGATTGTTTCGGTGCCCTAGAGTTGATCCATTTGATTGTTTCGGTGCCCTAGAGTTGATCCAATTGATTGTTTCGGTGCCCTAGAGTTGATCCATTTGATTGTTTCGTGCCCTAGAGTTGATCCAATTGATTGTTTCGGTGCCCTAGAGTTGATCCAATTGATTGTTTCGGTGCCCTAGAGTTGATCCATTTGATTGTTTCGGTGCCCTAGAGTTGATCCATTTGATTGTTTCGGTGCCCTAGAGTTGATCCAATTGATTGTTTCGGTGCCCTAGAGTTGATCCATTTGATTGTTTCGGTGCCCTAGAGTTGATCCATTTGATTGTTTCGGTGCCCTAGAGTTGATCCAATTGATTGTTTCGGTGCCCTAGAGTTGATCCATTTGATTGTTTCGGTGCCCTAGAGTTGATCCATTTGATTGTTTCGGTGCCCTAGAGTTGATCCATTTGATTGTTTCGGTGCCCTAGAGTTGATCCATTTGATTGTTTCGGTGCCCTAGAGTTGATCCAATTGATTGTTTCGGTGCCCTAGAGTTGATCCAATTGATTGTTTCGGTGCCCTAGAGTTGATCCATTTGATTGTTTCGGTGCCCTAGAGTTGATCCAATTGATTGTTTCGGTGCCCTAGAGTTGATCCAATTGATTGTTTCGGTGCCCTAGAGTTGATCCATTGATTGTTTCGGTGCCCTAGAGTTGATCCATTTGATTGTTTCGGTGCCCTAGAGTTGATCCATTTGATTGTTTCGGTGCCCTAGAGTTGATCCAATTGATTGTTTCGGTGCCCTAGAGTTGATCCAATTGATTGTTTCGGTGCCCTAGAGTTGATCCATTTGATTGTTTCGGTGCCCTAGAGTTGATCCAATTGATTTTTTCGGTGCCCTAGAGTTGATCCATTTGATTGTTTCGGTGCCCTAGAGTTGATCCAATTGATTGTTTCGGTGCCCTAGAGTTGATCCAATTGATTGTTTCGGTGCCCTAGAGTTGATCCATTTGATTGTTTCGGTGTCCTAGAGTTGATCCATTTGATTGTTTCGGTGCCCTAGAGTTGATCCATTTGATTGTTTCGGTGCCCTAGAGTTGATCCAATTGATTGTTTCGGTGCCCTAGAGTTGATACATTTGATTGTTTCGGTGCCCTAGAGTTGATCCAATTGATTGTTTCGGTGCCCTAGAGTTGATCCATTTGATTGTTTCGTGCCCTAGAGTTGATCCAATTGATTGTTTCGGTGCCCTAGAGTTGATCCAATTGATTGTTTCGGTGCCCTAGAGTTGATACATTTGATTGTTTCGGTGTCCTAGAGTTGATCCATTTGATTGTTTCGGTGCCCTAGAGTTGATCCAATTGATTGTTTCGGTGCCCTAGAGTTGATCCAATTGATTGTTTCGGTGCCCTAGAGTTGATCCATTTGATTGTTTCGGTGCCCTAGAGTTGATCCATTTGATTGTTTCGGTGCCCTAGAGTTGATCCATTTGATTGTTTCGGTGTCCTAGAGTTGATCCATTTGATTGTTTCGGTGCCCTAGAGTTGATCCATTTGATTGTTTCGGTGCCCTAGAGTTGATCCAATTGATTGTTTCGGTGCCCTAGAGTTGATCCAATTGATTGTTTCGGTGCCCTAGAAGTTGATACATTTGATTGTTTCGGTGCCCTAGAGTTGATCCAATTGATTGTTTCGGTGCCCTAGAGTTGATCCATTTGATTGTTTCGTGCCCTAGAGTTGATCCAATTGATTGTTTCGGTGCCATAGAGTTGATCCAATTGATTGTTTCGGTGCCCTAGAGTTGATACATTTGATTGTTTCGGTGCCTAGAGTTGATCCAATTGATTGTTTCGGTGCCCTAGAGTTGATACATTTGATTGTTTCGGTGCCCTAGAGTTGATACATTTGATTGTTTCGGTGCCCTAGAGTTGATCCAATTGATTGTTTCGGTGCCCTAGAGTTGATCCATTTGATTGTTTCGGTGTCCTAGAGTTGATCCATTTGATTGTTTCGGTGCCCTAGAGTTGATCCATTTGATTGTTTCGGTGCCCTAGAGTTGATACATTTGATTGTTTCGGTGCCCTAGAGTTGATCCAATTGATTGTTTCGGTGCCCTAGAGTTGATCCAATTGATTGTTTCGGTGCCCTAGAGTTGATCCATTTGATTGTTTCGGTGCCCTAGAGTTGATCCATTTGATTGTTTCGGTGCCCTAGAGTTGATCCATTTGATTGTTTCGGTGCCCTAGAGTTGATCCAATTGATTGTTTCGGTGCCCTAGAGTTGATCCATTTGATTGTTTCGGTGCCCTAGAGTTGATCCATTTGATTGTTTCGGTGCCCTAGAGTTGATCCATTTGATTGTTTCGGTGCCCTAGAGTTGATCCATTTGATTGTTTCGGTGCCCTAGAGTTGATCCATTTGATTGTTTCGGTGCCCTAGAGTTGATCCAATTGATTGTTTCGGTGCCCTAGAGTTGATCCAATTGATTGTTTCGGTGCCCTAGAGTTGATCCATTTGATTGTTTCGGTGCCCTAGAGTTGATCCATTTGATTGTTTCGGTGCCCTAGAGTTGATCCATTTGATTGTTTCGGTGCCCTAGAGTTGATCCAATTGATTGTTTCGGTGCCCTAGAGTTGATCCATTTGATTGTTTCGGTGCCCTAGAGTTGATCCATTTGATTGTTTCGGTGCCCTAGAGTTGATCCAATTGATTGTTTCGGTGCCCTAGAGTTGATCCAATTGATTGTTTCGGTGCCCTAGAGTTGATCCATTTGATTGTTTCGGTGCCCTAGAGTTGATCCAATTGATTGTTTCGGTGCCCTAGAGTTGATCCATTTGATTGTTTCGGTGCCCTAGAGTTGATCCATTTGATTGTTTCGGTGCCCTAGAGTTGATCCAATTGATTGTTTCGGTGCCCTAGAGTTGATCCATTTGATTGTTTCGGTGCCCTAGAGTTGATCCATTTGATTGTTTCGGTGCCCTAGAGTTGATCCATTTGATTGTTTCGGTGCCCTAGAGTTGATCCATTTGATTGTTTCGGTGCCCTAGAGTTGATCCAATTGATTGTTTCGGTGCCCTAGAGTTGATCCAATTGATTGTTTCGGTGCCCTAGAGTTGATCCATTTGATTGTTTCGTGCCCTAGAGTTGATCCAATTGATTGTTTCGGTGCCCTAGAGTTGATCCAATTGATTGTTTCGGTGCCCTAGAGTTGATCCAATTGATTGTTTCGGTGCCCTAGAGTTGATCCATTTGATTGTTTCGGTGCCCTAGAGTTGATCCATTTGATTGTTTCGGTGCCCTAGAGTTGATCCAATTGATTGTTTCGGTGCCCTAGAGTTGATCCAATTGATTGTTTCGGTGCCCTAGAGTTGATCCATTTGATTGTTTCGGTGCCCTAGAGTTGATCCAATTGATTGTTTCGGTGCCCTAGAGTTGATCCATTTGATTGTTTCGGTGCCCTAGAGTTGATCCAATTGATTGTTTCGGTGCCCTAGAGTTGATCCAATTGATTGTTTCGGTGCCCTAGAGTTGATCCATTTGATTGTTTCGGTGCCCTAGAGTTGATCCATTTGATTGTTTCGGTGCCCTAGAGTTGATCCATTTGATTGTTTCGGTGCCCTAGAGTTGATCCAATTGATTGTTTCGGTGCCCTAGAGTTGATACATTTGATTGTTTCGGTGCCCTAGAGTTGATCCAATTGATTGTTTCGGTGCCCTAGAGTTGATCCATTTGATTGTTTCGGTGCCCTAGAGTTGATCCAATTGATTGTTTCGGTGCCCTAGAGTTGATCCAATTGATTGTTTCGGTGCCCTAGAGTTGATCCATTTGATTGTTTCGGTGCCCTAGAGTTGATCCATTTGATTGTTTCGGTGCCCTAGAGTTGATCCATTTGATTGTTTCGGTGCCCTAGAGTTGATCCAATTGATTGTTTCGGTGCCCTAGAGTTGATCCAATTGATTGTTTCGGTGCCCTAGAGTTGATCCATTTGATTGTTTCGGTGTCCTAGAGTTGATCCATTTGATTGTTTCGGTGCCCTAGAGTTGATCCATTTGATTGTTTCGGTGCCCTAGAGTTGATCCAATTGATTGTTTCGGTGCCCTAGAGTTGATCCATTTGATTGTTTCGGTGCCCTAGAGTTGATCCAATTGATTGTTTCGGTGCCCTAGAGTTGATCCAATTGATTGTTTCGGTGCCCTAGAGTTGATCCATTTGATTGTTTCGGTGCCCTAGAGTTGATCCATTTGATTGTTTCGGTGCCCTAGAGTTGATACATTTGATTGTTTCGGTGCCCTAGAGTTGATACATTTGATTGTTTCGGTGCCCTAGAGTTGATCCAATTGATTGTTTCGGTGCCCTAGAGTTGATCCAATTGATTGTTTCGGTGCCCTAGAGTTGATCCAATTGATTGTTTCGGTGCCCTAGAGTTGATCCATTTGATTGTTTCGGTGTCCTAGAGTTGATCCATTTGATTGTTTCGGTGCCCTAGAGTTGATCCAATTGATTGTTTCGGTGCCCTAGAGTTGATCCAATTGATTGTTTCGGTGCCCTAGAGTTGATCCATTTGATTGTTTCGGTGCCCTAGAGTTGATCCAATTGATTTTTTCGGTGCCCTAGAGTTGATCCATTTGATTGTTTCGGTGTCCTAGAGTTGATCCATTTGATTGTTTCGGTGCCTAGAGTTGATCCATTTGATTGTTTCGGTGCCCTAGAGTTGATCCAATTGATTGTTTCGGTGCCCTAGAGTTGATCCAATTGATTGTTTCGGTGCCCTGAGTTGATACATTTGATTGTTTCGTGCCCTAGAGTTGATCCAATTGATGTTTCGGTGCCCTAGAGTTGATCCAATTGATTGTTTCGGTGCCCTAGAGTTGATATATTTGATTGTTTCGGTGTCCTAGAGTTGATCCATTTGATTGTTTCGGTGCCCTAGAGTTGATCCAATTGATTGTTTCGGTGCCCTAGAGTTGATCCAATTGATTGTTTCGGTGCCCTAGAGTTGATCCATTTGATTGTTTCGGTGTCCTAGAGTTGATCCATTTGATTGTTTCGGTGCCCTAGAGTTGATCCATTTGATTGTTTCGGTGCCCTAGAGTTGATACATTTGATTGTTTCGGTGCCCTAAAGTTGATACATTTGATTGTTTCGGTGCCCTAGAGTTGATCCAATTGATTGTTTCGGTGCCCTAGATTTGATCCATTTGATTGTTTCGTGCCCTAGAGTTGATCCAATTGATTGTTTCGGTGCCATAGAGTTGATCCAATTGATTGTTTCGGTGCCCTAGAGTTGATATATTTGATTGTTTCGGTGTCCTAGAGTTGATCCATTTGATTGTTTCGGTGCCCTAGAGTTGATCCAATTGATTGTTTCGGTGCCCTAGAGTTGATCCAATTGATTGTTTCGGTGCCCTAGAGTTGATCCATTTGATTGTTTCGGTGCCCTAGAGTTGATCCAATTGATTTTTTCGGTGCCCTAGAGTTGATCCATTTGATTGTTTCGGTGTCCTAGAGTTGATCCATTTGATTGTTTCGGTGTCCTAGAGTTGATCCATTTGATTGTTTCGGTGCCCTAGAGTTGATCGAATTGATTGTTTCGGTGCCCTAGAGTTGATCCAATTGATTGTTTCGGTGCCCTGAGTTGATACATTTGATTGTTTCGGTGCCCTAGAGTTGATCCATTTGATTGTTTCGGTGTCCTAGAGTTTATCCATTTGATTGTTTCGGTGCCCTAGAGTTGATCCATTTGATTGTTTCGGTGCCCTAGAGTTGATACATTTGATTGTTTCGGTGCCCTAGAGTTGATCCAAATGATTGTTTCGGTGCCCTAGAGTTGATCGAAGTGATTGTTTCGGTGCCCTAGAGTTGATCCATTTGATTGTTTCGGTGTCCTAGAGTTGATCCATTTGATTGTTTCGGTGCCCTAGAGTTGATCCATTTGATTGTTTCGGTGCCCTAGAGTTGATACATTTGATTGTTTCGGTGCCCTAAAGTTGATACATTTGATTGTTTTGTGCCCTAGAGTTGATCCAATTGATGTTTCGGTGCCCTAGATTTGATCCAATTGATTGTTTCGGTGCCATAGAGTTGATCCAATTGATTGTTTCGGTGCCCTAGAGTTGATCCATTTGATTGTTTCGGTGTCCTAGAGTTGATCCATTTGATTGTTTCGGTGCCCTAGAGTTGATCCAATTGATTGTTTCGGTGCCCTAGAGTTGATCCAATTGATTGTTTCGGTGCCCTAGAGTTGATCCATTTGATTGTTTCGGTGCCCTAGAGTTGATCCAATTGATTTTTTTTTCGGTGCCCTAGAGTTGATACATTTGATTGTTTCGGTGCCCTAGAGTTGATCCAAATGATTGTTTCGGTGCCCTAGAGTTGATCGAAGTGATTGTTTCGGTGCCCTAGAGTTGATCCATTTGATTGTTTCGGTGTCCTAGAGTTGATCCATTTGATTGTTTCGGTGCCCTAGAGTTGATACATTTGATTGTTTCGGTGCCCTAGAGTTGATCCAATTGATTGTTTCGGTGCCCTAGAGTTGATACATTTGATTGTTTCGGTGCCCTAGAGTTGATCCAATTGATGGTTTCGGTGCCCTAGATTTGATCCATTTGATTGTTTCGTGCCCTAGAGTTGATCCAATTGATTGTTTCGGTGCCATAGAGTTGATCCAATTGATTGTTTCGGTGCCCTAGAGTTGATATATTTGATTGTTTCGGTGTCCTAGAGTTGATCCATTTGATTGTTTCGGTGCCCTAGAGTTGATCCAATTGATTGTTTCGGTGCCCTAGAGTTGATCCAATTGATTGTTTCGGTGCCCTAGAGTTGATCCATTTGATTGTTTCGGTGCCCTAGAGTTGATCCATTTGATTGTTTTTGTGCCCTAGAGTTGATCCATTTGATTGTTTCGGTGCCCTAGAGTTGATCCATTTGATTGTTTCGGTGTCCTAGAGTTGATCCATTTGATTGTTTCGGTGCCCTAGAGTTGATCGAATTGATTGTTTCGGTGCCCTAGAGTTGATCCAATTGATTGTTTCGGTGCCCTGAGTTGATACATTTGATTGTTTCGTGCCCTAGAGTTGATCCAATTGATTGTTTCGGTGCCCTAGATTTGATCCATTTGATTGTTTCGGTGCCCTAGAGTTGATCCAATTGATTGTTTCGGTGCCATAGAGTTGATCCAATTGATTGTTTCGGTGCCCTAGAGTTGATACATTTGATTGTTTCGGTGCCTAGAGTTGATCCAATTGATTGTTTCGGTGCCCTAGAGTTGATACATTTGATTGTTTCGGTGCCCTAGAGTTGATACATTTGATTGTTTCGGTGCCCTAGAGTTGATCCAATTGATTGTTTCGGTGCCCTAGAGTTGATCCATTTGATTGTTTCGGTGTCCTAGAGTTGATCCATTTGATTGTTTCGGTGCCCTAGAGTTGATCCATTTGATTGTTTCGGTGCCCTAGAGTTGATACATTTGATTGTTTCGGTGCCCTAGAGTTGATCCAAATGATTGTTTCGGTGCCCTAGAGTTGATCCAATTGATTGTTTCGGTGCCCTAGAGTTGATCCATTTGATTGTTTCGGTGCCCTAGAGTTGATCCATTTGATTGTTTCGGTGCCCTAGAGTTGATCCATTTGATTGTTTCGGTGCCCTAGAGTTGATCCAATTGATTGTTTCGGTGCCCTAGAGTTGATCCATTTGATTGTTTCGGTGCCCTAGAGTTGATCCATTTGATTGTTTCGGTGCCCTAGAGTTGATCCATTTGATTGTTTCGGTGCCCTAGAGTTGATCCATTTGATTGTTTCGGTGCCCTAGAGTTGATACATTTGATTGTTTCGGTGCCCTAGAGTTGATCCAATTGATTGTTTCGGTGCCCTAGAGTTGATCCAATTGATTGTTTCGGTGCCCTAGAGTTGATCCATTTGATTGTTTCGGTGCCCTAGAGTTGATCCATTTGATTGTTTCGGTGCCCTAGAGTTGATCCATTTGATTGTTTCGGTGCCCTAGAGTTGATCCAATTGATTGTTTCGGTGCCCTAGAGTTGATCCAATTGATTGTTTCGGTGCCCTAGAGTTGATCCATTTGATTGTTTCGGTGCCTAGAGTTGATCCAATTGATTGTTTCGGTGCCCTAGAGTTGATCCATTTGATTGTTTCGGTGCCCTAGAGTTGATACATTTGATTGTTTCGGTGCCCTAGAGTTGATCCAATTGATTGTTTCGGTGCCCTAGAGTTGATCCATTTGATTGTTTCGGTGCCCTAGAGTTGATCCATTTGATTGTTTCGGTGCCCTAGAGTTGATCCATTTGATTGTTTCGGTGCCCTAGAGTTGATACATTTGATTGTTTCGGTGCCCTAGAGTTGATCCAATTGATTGTTTCGGTGCCCTAGAGTTGATCCAATTGATTGTTTCGGTGCCCTAGAGTTGATCCATTTGATTGTTTCGGTGCCCTAGAGTTGATCCATTTGATTGTTTCGGTGCCCTAGAGTTGATCCATTTGATTGTTTCGGTGCCCTAGAGTTGATCCATTTGATTGTTTCGGTGCCCTAGAGTTGATACATTTGATTGTTTCGGTGCCCTAGAGTTGATCCATTTGATTGTTTCGGTGCCCTAGAGTTGATCCAATTGATTGTTTCGGTGCCCTAGAGTTGATCCATTTGATTGTTTCGGTGCCCTAGAGTTGATCCAATTGATTGTTTCGGTGCCCTAGAGTTGATCCATTTGATTGTTTCGGTGTCCTAGAGTTGATCCATTTGATTGTTTCGGTGCCCTAGAGTTGATCCATTTGATTGTTTCGGTGCCCTAGAGTTGATCCAATTGATTGTTTCGGTGCCCTAGAGTTGATACATTTGATTGTTTCGGTGCCCTAGAGTTGATCCAATTGATTGTTTCGGTGCCCTAGATTTGATCCATTTGATTGTTTCGTGCCCTAGAGTTGATCCAATTGATTGTTTCGGTGCCATAGAGTTGATCCAATTGATTGTTTCGGTGCCCTAGAGTTGATATATTTGATTGTTTCGGTGTCCTAGAGTTGATCCATTTGATTGTTTCGGTGCCCTAGAGTTGATCCAATTGATTGTTTCGGTGCCCTAGAGTTGATCCAATTGATTGTTTCGGTGCCCTAGAGTTGATCCATTTGATTGTTTCGGTGCCCTAGAGTTGATCCAATTGATTTTTTCGGTGCCCTAGAGTTGATCCATTTGATTGTTTCGGTGTCCTAGAGTTGATCCATTTGATTGTTTCGGTGTCCTAGAGTTGATCCATTTGATTGTTTCGGTGCCCTAGAGTTGATCCAATTGATTGTTTCGGTGCCCTAGAGTTGATCCAATTGATTGTTTCGGTGCCCTAGAAGTTGATACATTTGATTGTTTCGTGCCCTAGAGTTGATCCAATTGATGGTTTCGGTGCCCTAGATTTGATCCATTTGATTGTTTCGTGCCCTAGAGTTGATCCAATTGATTGTTTCGGTGCCATAGAGTTGATCCAATTGATTGTTTCGGTGCCCTAGAGTTGATACATTTGATTGTTTCGGTGCCTTAGAGTTGATCCAATTGATTGTTTCGGTGCCCTAGAGTTGATACATTTGATTGTTTCGGTGCCCTAGAGTTGATACATTTGATTGTTTCGGTGCCCTAGAGTTGATCCAATTGATTGTTTCGGTGCCCTAGAGTTGATCCATTTGATTGTTTCGGTGTCCTAGAGTTTATCCATTTGATTGTTTCGGTGCCCTAGAGTTGATCCATTTGATTGTTTCGGTGCCCTAGAGTTGATACATTTGATTGTTTCGGTGCCCTAGAGTTGATCCATTTGATTGTTTCGGTGCCCTAGAGTTGATACATTTGATTGTTTCGGTGCCCTAAGTTGATACATTTGATTGTTTCGTGCCCTAGAGTTGATCCAATTGATGGTTTCGGTGCCCTAGATTTGATCCATTTGATTGTTTCGTGCCCTAGAGTTGATCCAATTGATTGTTTCGGTGCCATAGAGTTGATCCAATTGATTGTTTCGGTGCCCTAGAGTTGATATATTTGATTGTTTCGGTGTCCTAGAGTTGATCCATTTGATTGTTTCGGTGCCCTAGAGTTGATCCAATTGATTGTTTCGGTGCCCTAGAGTTGATCCATTTGATTGTTTCGGTGCCCTAGAGTTGATCCAATTGATTGTTTCGGTGCCCTAGAGTTGATCCATTTGATTGTTTCGGTGTCCTAGAGTTGATCCATTTGATTGTTTCGGTGTCCTAGAGTTGATCCATTTGATTGTTTCGGTGCCCTAGAGTTGATCGAATTGATTGTTTCGGTGCCCTAGAGTTGATCCAATTGATTGTTTCGGTGCCCTAGAGTTGATACATTTGATTGTTTCGTGCCCTAGAGTTGATCCAATTGATTGTTTCGGTGCCCTAGATTTGATCCATTTGATTGTTTCGTGCCCTAGAGTTGATCCAATTGATTGTTTCGGTGCCATAGAGTTGATCCAATTGATTGTTTCGGTGCCCTAGAGTTGATACATTTGATTGTTTCGGTGCCTTAGAGTTGATCCAATTGATTGTTTCGGTGCCCTAGAGTTGATACATTTGATTGTTTCGGTGCCCTAGAGTTGATACATTTGATTGTTTCGGTGCCTAGAGTTGATCCAATTGATTGTTTCGGTGCCCTAGAGTTGATCCATTTGATTGTTTCGGTGTCCTAGAGTTGATCCATTTGATTGTTTCGGTGCCCTAGAGTTGATCCATTTGATTGTTTCGGTGCCCTAGAGTTGATACATTTGATTGTTTCGGTGCCCTAGAGTTGATCCAAATGATTGTTTCGGTGCCCTAGAGTTGATCGAAGTGATTGTTTCGGTGCCCTAGAGTTGATCCATTTGATTGTTTCGGTGTCCTAGAGTTGATCCATTTGATTGTTTCGGTGCCCTAGAGTTGATCCATTTGATTGTTTCGGTGTCCTAGAGTTGATACATTTGATTGTTTCGGTGCCCTAAGTTGATACATTTGATTGTTTCGTGCCCTAGAGTTGATCCAATTGATGGTTTCGGTGCCCTAGATTGATCCATTTGATTGTTTCGTGCCCTAGAGTTGATCCAATTGATTGTTTCGGTGCCATAGAGTTGATCCAATTGATTGTTTCGGTGCCCTAGAGTTGATATATTTGATTGTTTCGGTGTCCTAGAGTTGATCCATTTGATTGTTTCGGTGTCCTAGAGTTGATCCATTTGATTGTTTCGGTGCCCTAGAGTTGATCCATTTGATTGTTTCGGTGCCCTAGAGTTGATACATTTGATTGTTTCGGTGCCCTAGAGTTGATCCAAATGATTGTTTCGGTGCCCTAGAGTTGATCGAATTGATTGTTTCGGTGCCCTAGAGTTGATCCATTTGATTGTTTCGGTGTCCTAGAGTTGATCCATTTGATTGTTTCGGTGCCCTAGAGTTGATCCATTTGATTGTTTCGGTGCCCTAGAGTTGATACATTTGATTGTTTCGGTGCCCTAGAGTTGATACATTTGATTGTTTCGTGCCCTAGAGTTGATCCAATTGATTGTTTCGGTGCCCTAGAGTTGATCCATTTGATTGTTTCGGTGCCCTAGAGTTGATCCAATTGATTGTTTCGGTGCCCTAGAGTTGATCCATTTGATTGTTTCGGTGCCCTAGAGTTGATCCATTTGATTGTTTCGGTGCCCTAGAGTTGATCCAATTGATTGTTTCGGTGCCCTAGAGTTGATCCATTTGATTGTTTCGGTGCCCTAGAGTTGATCCATTTGATTGTTTCGGTGCCCTAGAGTTGATCCATTTGATTGTTTCGGTGCCCTAGAGTTGATCCATTTGATTGTTTCGGTGCCCTAGAGTTGATCCATTTGATTGTTTCGGTGCCCTAGAGTTGATCCAATTGATTGTTTCGGTGCCCTAGAGTTGATCCATTGATTGTTTCGGTGCCCTAGAGTTGATCCATTTGATTGTTTCGGTGCCCTAGAGTTGATCCAATTGATTGTTTCGGTGCCCTAGAGTTGATACATTTGATTGTTTCGGTGCCCTAGAGTTGATCCAATTGATTGTTTCGGTGCCCTAGAGTTGATCCAATTGATTGTTTCGGTGCCCTAGAGTTGATCCATTTGATTGTTTCGGTGTCCTAGAGTTGATCCATTTGATTGTTTCGGTGCCCTAGAGTTGATCCATTTGATTGTTTCGGTGCCCTAGAGTTGATCCAATTGATTGTTTCGGTGCCCTAGAGTTGATACATTTGATTGTTTCGGTGCCCTAGAGTTGATCCAATTGATTGTTTCGGTGCCCTAGAGTTGATCCATTTGATTGTTTCGGTGCCCTAGAGTTGATCCAATTGATTGTTTCGGTGCCCTAGAGTTGATCCAATTGATTGTTTCGGTGCCCTAGAGTTGATCCATTTGATTGTTTCGGTGCCCTAGAGTTGATCCATTTGATTGTTTCGGTGCCCTAGAGTTGATCCAATTGATTGTTTCGGTGCCCTAGAGTTGATCCAATTGATTGTTTCGGTGCCCTAGAGTTGATCCATTTGATTGTTTCGGTGCCCTAGAGTTGATCCATTTGATTGTTTCGGTGCCCTAGAGTTGATCCATTTGATTGTTTCGGTGCCCTAGAGTTGATCCATTTGATTGTTTCGGTGTCCTAGAGTTGATCCATTTGATTGTTTCGGTGCCCTAGAGTTGATCCAATTGATTGTTTCGGTGCCCTAGAGTTGATCCAATTGATTGTTTCGGTGCCCTAGAGTTGATACATTTGATTGTTTCGTGCCCTAGAGTTGATCCAATTGATTGTTTCGGTGCCCTAGAGTTGATCCATTTGATTGTTTCGGTGCCCTAGAGTTGATCCAATTGATTGTTTCGGTGCCCTAGAGTTGATCCAATTGATTGTTTCGGTGCCCTAGAGTTGATCCATTTGATTGTTTCGGTGCCCTAGAGTTGATCCAATTGATTGTTTCGGTGCCCTAGAGTTGATCCATTTGATTGTTTCGGTGCCCTAGAGTTGATCCATTTGATTGTTTCGGTGCCCTAGAGTTGATCCATTTGATTGTTTCGGTGCCCTAGAGTTGATCCATTTGATTGTTTCGGTGCCCTAGAGTTGATCCATTTGATTGTTTCGGTGCCCTAGAGTTGATCCATTTGATTGTTTCGGTGCCCTAGAGTTGATCCATTTGATTGTTTCGGTGCCCTAGAGTTGATCCATTGATTGTTTCGGTGCCCTAGAGTTGATCCAATTGATTGTTTCGGTGCCCTAGAGTTGATCCATTTGATTGTTTCGGTGCCCTAGAGTTGATCCATTTGATTGTTTCGGTGCCCTAGAGTTGATCCATTTGATTGTTTCGGTGCCCTAGAGTTGATCCATTGATTGTTTCGGTGCCCTAGAGTTGATCCATTTGATTGTTTCGGTGCCCTAGAGTTGATCCATTTGATTGTTTCGGTGCCCTAGAGTTGATCCATTTGATTGTTTCGGTGCCCTAGAGTTGATCCATTTGATTGTTTCGGTGCCCTAGAGTTGATCCATTTGATTGTTTCGGTGCCCTAGAGTTGATCCAATTGATTGTTTCGGTGC
This sequence comes from Megaustenia siamemsis, assembly GCA_032433765.1. NCBI lineage: Eukaryota > Metazoa > Mollusca > Gastropoda > Stylommatophora > Ariophantidae > Megaustenia > Megaustenia siamemsis. Next base: position 34,368,956 of record JAVIAB010000108.1, on the reverse strand, counting down.
CCTAGAGTTGATCCAATTGATTGTTTCGGTGCCCTAGAGTTGATCCATTTGATTGTTTCGGTGCCCTAGAGTTGATCCATTTGATTGTTTCGGTGCCCTAGAGTTGATCCATTTGATTGTTTCGGTGCCCTAGAGTTGATCCAATTGATTGTTTCGGTGCCCTAGAGTTGATCCATTTGATTGTTTCGGTGCCCTAGAGTTGATCCAATTGATTGTTTCGGTGCCCTAGAGTTGATCCAATTGATTGTTTCGGTGCCCTAGAGTTGATCCAATTGATTGTTTCGGTGCCCTAGAGTTGATCCATTTGATTGTTTCGGTGCCCTAGAGTTGATCCAATTGATTGTTTCGGTGCCCTAGAGTTGATCCATTTGATTGTTTCGGTGCCCTAGAGTTGATACATTTGATTGTTTCGGTGCCCTAGAGTTGATCCAATTGATTGTTTCGGTGCCCTAGAGTTGATCCATTTGATTGTTTCGGTGTCCTAGAGTTGATCCATTTGATTGTTTCGGTGCCCTAGAGTTGATCCATTTGATTGTTTCGGTGCCCTAGAGTTGATACATTTGATTGTTTCGGTGCCCTAGAGTTGATCCAATTGATTGTTTCGGTGCCCTAGAGTTGATCCAATTGATTGTTTCGGTGCCCTAGAGTTGATCCATTTGATTGTTTCGGTGCCCTAGAGTTGATCCATTTGATTGTTTCGGTGCCCTAGAGTTGATCCATTTGATTGTTTCGGTGCCCTAGAGTTGATCCATTTGATTGTTTCGGTGCCCTAGAGTTGATCCATTTGATTGTTTCGGTGCCCTAGAGTTGATCCATTTGATTGTTTCGGTGCCCTAGAGTTGATCCAATTGATTGTTTCGGTGCCCTAGAGTTGATCCATTTGATTGTTTCGGTGCCCTAGAGTTGATCCAATTGATTGTTTCGGTGCCCTAGAGTTGATCCATTTGATTGTTTCGGTGTCCTAGAGTTGATCCATTTGATTGTTTCGGTGCCCTAGAGTTGATCCATTTGATTGTTTCGGTGCCCTAGAGTTGATCCAATTGATTGTTTCGGTGCCCTAGAGTTGATACATTTGATTGTTTCGGTGCCCTAGAGTTGATCCAATTGATTGTTTCGGTGCCCTAGAGTTGATCCATTTGATTGTTTCGTGCCCTAGAGTTGATCCAATTGATTGTTTCGGTGCCCTAGAGTTGATCCAATTGATTGTTTCGGTGCCCTAGAGTTGATACATTTGATTGTTTCGGTGTCCTAGAGTTGATCCATTTGATTGTTTCGGTGCCCTAGAGTTGATCCAATTGATTGTTTCGGTGCCCTAGAGTTGATCCAATTGATTGTTTCGGTGCCCTAGAGTTGATCCATTTGATTGTTTCGGTGCCCTAGAGTTGATCCAATTGATTGTTTCGGTGCCCTAGAGTTGATCCATTTGATTGTTTCGGTGTCCTAGAGTTGATCCATTTGATTGTTTCGGTGTCCTAGAGTTGATCCATTTGATTGTTTCGGTGCCCTAGAGTTGATCCAATTGATTGTTTCGGTGCCCTAGAGTTGATCCAATTGATTGTTTCGGTGCCCTAGAGTTGATACATTTGATTGTTTCGGTGCCCTAGAGTTGATCCAATTGATTGTTTCGGTGCCCTAGAGTTGATCCATTTGATTGTTTCGGTGCCCTAGAGTTGATCCAATTGATTGTTTCGGTGCCATAGAGTTGATCCAATTGATTGTTTCGGTGCCCTAGAGTTGATACATTTGATTGTTTCGGTGCCCTAGAGTTGATCCAATTGATTGTTTCGGTGCCCTAGAGTTGATACATTTGATTGTTTCGGTGCCCTAGAGTTGATCCATTTGATTGTTTCGGTGCCCTAGAGTTGATCCAATTGATTGTTTCGGTGCCCTAGAGTTGATCCATTTGATTGTTTCGGTGTCCTAGAGTTGATCCATTTGATTGTTTCGGTGCCCTAGAGTTGATCCATTTGATTGTTTCGGTGCCCTAGAGTTGATACATTTGATTGTTTCGGTGCCCTAGAGTTGATCCATTTGATTGTTTCGGTGCCCTAGAGTTGATCCATTTGATTGTTTCGGTGCCCTAGAGTTGATCCATTTGATTGTTTCGGTGTCCTAGAGTTGATCCATTTGATTGTTTCGGTGCCCTAGAGTTGATCCAATTGATTGTTTCGGTGCCCTAGAGTTGATCCATTTGATTGTTTCGGTGCCCTAGAGTTGATACATTTGATTGTTTCGGTGCCCTAGAGTTGATCCAATTGATTGTTTCGGTGCCCTAGAGTTGATCCATTTGATTGTTTCGGTGCCCTAGAGTTGATCCAATTGATTGTTTCGGTGCCCTAGAGTTGATCCAATTGATTGTTTCGGTGCCCTAGAGTTGATCCATTTGATTGTTTCGGTGCCCTAGAGTTGATCCAATTGATTGTTTCGGTGCCCTAGAGTTGATCCATTTGATTGTTTCGGTGCCCTAGAGTTGATCCATTTGATTGTTTCGGTGCCCTAGAGTTGATCCAATTGATTGTTTCGGTGCCCTAGAGTTGATCCATTTGATTGTTTCGGTGCCCTAGAGTTGATCCATTTGATTGTTTCGGTGCCCTAGAGTTGATCCATTTGATTGTTTCGGTGCCCTAGAGTTGATCCATTTGATTGTTTCGGTGCCCTAGAGTTGATCCAATTGATTGTTTCGGTGCCCTAGAGTTGATCCAATTGATTGTTTCGGTGCCCTAGAGTTGATCCATTTGATTGTTTCGGTGTCCTAGAGTTGATCCATTTGATTGTTTCGGTGCCCTAGAGTTGATCCATTTGATTGTTTCGGTGCCCTAGAGTTGATACATTTGATTGTTTCGGTGCCCTAGAGTTGATACATTTGATTGTTTCGGTGCCCTAGAGTTGATCCAATTGATTGTTTCGGTGCCCTAGAGTTGATCCATTTGATTGTTTCGGTGCCCTAGAGTTGATCCAATTGATTGTTTCGGTGCCCTAGAGTTGATCCAATTGATTGTTTCGGTGCCCTAGAGTTGATCCATTTGATTGTTTCGGTGTCCTAGAGTTGATCCATTTGATTGTTTCGGTGCCTAGAGTTGATCCATTTGATTGTTTCGGTGCCCTAGAGTTGATCCATTTGATTGTTTCGGTGCCCTAGAGTTGATCCATTTGATTGTTTCGGTGCCCTAGAGTTGATCCATTTGATTGTTTCGGTGCCCTAGAGTTGATCCATTGATTGTTTCGGTGCCCTAGAGTTGATCCATTTGATTGTTTCGGTGCCCTAGAGTTGATCCATTTGATTGTTTCGGTGCCCTAGAGTTGATCCATTTGATTGTTTCGGTGCCCTAGAGTTGATCCAATTGATTGTTTCGGTGCCCTAGAGTTGATCCATTTGATTGTTTCGGTGCCCTAGAGTTGATCCAATTGATTGTTTCGGTGCCCTAGAGTTGATCCATTTGATTGTTTCGGTGCCCTAGAGTTGATCCATTTGATTGTTTCGGTGCCCTAGAGTTGATCCATTTGATTGTTTCGGTGCCCTAGAGTTGATCCAATTGATTGTTTCGGTGCCCTAGAGTTGATACATTTGATTGTTTCGGTGCCCTAGAGTTGATCCAATTGATTGTTTCGGTGCCCTAGAGTTGATCCATTTGATTGTTTCGGTGCCCTAGAGTTGATCCAATTGATTGTTTCGGTGCCCTAGAGTTGATCCATTTGATTGTTTCGGTGCCCTAGAGTTGATCCATTTGATTGTTTCGGTGTCCTAGAGTTGATCCATTTGATTGTTTCGGTGCCCTAGAGTTGATCCAATTGATTGTTTCGGTGCCCTAGAGTTGATCCAATTGATTGTTTCGGTGCCCTAGAGTTGATCCATTTGATTGTTTCGGTGCCCTAGAGTTGATCCAATTGATTGTTTCGGTGCCCTAGAGTTGATCCATTTGATTGTTTCGGTGCCCTAGAGTTGATCCATTTGATTGTTTCGGTGCCCTAGAGTTGATCCATTTGATTGTTTCGGTGCCCTAGAGTTGATCCAATTGATTGTTTCGGTGCCCTAGAGTTGATCCAATTGATTGTTTCGGTGCCCTAGAGTTGATCCATTTGATTGTTTCGGTGCCCTAGAGTTGATCCAATTGATTGTTTCGGTGCCCTAGAGTTGATCCATTTGATTGTTTCGGTGCCCTAGAGTTGATCCAATTGATTGTTTCGGTGCCCTAGAGTTGATCCAATTGATTGTTTCGGTGCCCTAGAGTTGATCCATTTGATTGTTTCGGTGCCCTAGAGTTGATCCATTTGATTGTTTCGGTGCCCTAGAGTTGATACATTTGATTGTTTCGGTGCCCTAGAGTTGATCCATTTGATTGTTTCGGTGCCCTAGAGTTGATACATTTGATTGTTTCGGTGCCCTAAAGTTGATACATTTGATTGTTTCGTGCCCTAGAGTTGATCCAATTGATGGTTTCGGTGCCCTAGATTTGATCCATTTGATTGTTTCGTGCCCTAGAGTTGATCCAATTGATTGTTTCGGTGCCATAGAGTTGATCCAATTGATTGTTTCGGTGCCCTAGAGTTGATATATTTGATTGTTTCGGTGTCCTAGAGTTGATCCATTTGATTGTTTCGGTGCCCTAGAGTTGATCCAATTGATTGTTTCGGTGCCCTAGAGTTGATCCATTTGATTGTTTCGGTGCCCTAGAGTTGATCCAATTGATTTTTTTGGTGCCCTAGAGTTGATCCATTTGATTGTTTCGGTGTCCTAGAGTTGATCCATTTGATTGTTTCGGTGTCCTAGAGTTGATCCATTTGATTGTTTCGGTGCCCTAGAGTTGATCGAATTGATTGTTTCGGTGCCCTAGAGTTGATCCAATTGATTGTTTCGGTGCCCTGAAGTTGATACATTTGATTGTTTCGTGCCCTAGAGTTGATCCAATTGATTGTTTCGTGCCCTAGATTTGATCCATTTGATTGTTTCGTGCCCTAGAGTTGATCCAATTGATTGTTTCGGTGCCATAGAGTTGATCCAATTGATTGTTTCGGTGCCCTAGAGTTGATACATTTGATTGTTTCGGTGCCTTAGAGTTGATCCAATTGATTGTTTCGGTGCCCTAGAGTTGATACATTTGATTGTTTCGGTGCCCTAGAGTTGATACATTTGATTGTTTCGGTGCCTTAGAGTTGATCCAATTGATTGTTTCGGTGCCCTAGAGTTGATCCATTTGATTGTTTCGGTGTCCTAGAGTTTATCCATTTGATTGTTTCGGTGCCCTAGAGTTGATCCATTTGATTGTTTCGGTGCCCTAGAGTTGATACATTTGATTGTTTCGGTGGCCTAGAGTTGATCCAAATGATTGTTTCGGTGCCCTAGAGTTGATCGAAGTGATTGTTTCGGTGCCCTAGAGTTGATCCATTTGATTGTTTCGGTGTCCTAGAGTTGATCCATTTGATTGTTTCGGTGCCCTAGAGTTGATCCATTTGATTGTTTCGGTGTCCTAGAGTTGATACATTTGATTGTTTCGGTGCCCTAAAGTTGATACATTTGATTGTTTCGTGCCCTAGAGTTGATCCAATTGATGGTTTCGGTGCCCTAGATTTGATCCATTTGATTGTTTCGTGCCCTAGAGTTGATCCAATTGATTGTTTCGGTGCCATAGAGTTGATCCAATTGATTGTTTCGGTGCCCTAGAGTTGATATATTTGATTGTTTCGGTGTCCTAGAGTTGATCCATTTGATTGTTTCGGTGTCCTAGAGTTTATCCATTTGATTGTTTCGGTGCCCTAGAGTTGATCCATTTGATTGTTTCGGTGCCCTAGAGTTGATACATTTGATTGTTTCGGTGCCCTAGAGTTGATCCAAATGATTGTTTCGGTGCCCTAGAGTTGATCGAAGTGATTGTTTCGGTGCCCTAGAGTTGATCCATTTGATTGTTTCGGTGTCCTAGAGTTGATCCATTTGATTGTTTCGGTGCCCTAGAGTTGATCCATTTGATTGTTTCGGTGCCCTAGAGTTGATACATTTGATTGTTTCGGTGCCCTAAAGTTGATACATTTGATTGTTTCGTGCCCTAGAGTTGATCCAATTGATGGTTTCGGTGCCCTAGAGTTGATCCATTTGATTGTTTCGTGCCCTAGAGTTGATCCAATTGATTGTTTCGGTGCCATAGAGTTGATCCAATTGATTGTTTCGGTGCCCTAGAGTTGATCCATTTGATTGTTTCGGTGTCCTAGAGTTGATCCATTTGATTGTTTCGGTGCCCTAGAGTTGATACATTTGATTGTTTCGGTGCCCTAGAGTTGATCCAATTGATTGTTTCGGTGCCCTAGAGTTGATCCATTTGATTGTTTCGTGCCCTAGAGTTGATCCAATTGATTGTTTCGGTGCCCTAGAGTTGATCCAATTGATTGTTTCGGTGCCCTAGAGTTGATATATTTGATTGTTTCGGTGTCCTAGAGTTGATCCATTTGATTGTTTCGGTGTCCTAGAGTTGATCCATTTGATTGTTTCGGTGCCCTAGAGTTGATCCATTTGATTGTTTCGGTGCCCTAGAGTTGATACATTTGATTGTTTCGGTGCCCTAGAGTTGATCCAAATGATTGTTTCGGTGCCCTAGAGTTGATCGAAGTGATTGTTTCGGTGCCCTAGAGTTGATCCATTTGATTGTTTCGGTGTCCTAGAGTTGATCCATTTGATTGTTTCGGTGCCCTAGAGTTGATCCATTTGATTGTTTCGGTGCCCTAGAGTTGATACATTTGATTGTTTCGGTGCCCTAGAGTTGATACATTTGATTGTTTCGGTGCCCTAGAGTTGATCATTTGATTGTTTCGGTGCCCTAGAGTTGATCCAATTGATTGTTTCGGTGCCCTAGAGTTGATCCATTTGATTGTTTCGGTGTCCTAGAGTTGATCCATTTGATTGTTTCGGTGCCCTAGAGTTGATCCATTTGATTGTTTCGGTGCCCTAGAGTTGATACATTTGATTGTTTCGGTGCCCTAGAGTTGATCCAAATGATTGTTTCGGTGCCCTAGAGTTGATCGAAGTGATTGTTTCGGTGCCCTAGAGTTGATCCATTTGATTGTTTCGGTGTCCTAGAGTTGATCCATTTGATTGTTTCGGTGCCCTAGAGTTGATCCATTTGATTGTTTCGGTGCCCTAGAGTTGATACATTTGATTGTTTCGGTGCCCTAAGTTGATACATTTGATTGTTTCGTGCCCTAGAGTTGATCCAATTGATTGTTTCGGTGCCCTAGAGTTGATCCAATTGATTGTTTCGGTGCCCTAGAGTTGATCCAATTGATTGTTTCGGTGCCCTAGAGTTGATCCATTTGATTGTTTCGGTGTCCTAGAGTTGATCCATTTGATTGTTTCGGTGCCCTAGAGTTGATCCAATTGATTGTTTCGGTGCCCTAGAGTTGATCCAATTGATTGTTTCGGTGCCCTAGAGTTGATCCATTTGATTGTTTCGGTGCCCTAGAGTTGATCCAATTGATTGTTTCGGTGCCCTAGAGTTGATCCATTTGATTGTTTCGGTGTCCTAGAGTTGATCCATTTGATTGTTTCGGTGCCCTAGAGTTGATCCATTTGATTGTTTCGGTGCCCTAGAGTTGATACATTTGATTGTTTCGGTGCCCTAAAGTTGATACATTTGATTGTTTCGTGCCCTAGAGTTGATCCAATTGATGTTTCGGTGCCCTAGAGTTGATCCATTTGATTGTTTCGTGCCCTAGAGTTGATCCAATTGATTGTTTCGGTGCCATAGAGTTGATCCAATTGATTGTTTCGGTGCCCTAGAGTTGATATATTTGATTGTTTCGGTGTCCTAGAGTTGATCCATTTGATTGTTTCGGTGCCTAGAGTTGATCCATTTGATTGTTTCGGTGCCCTAGAGTTGATCCATTTGATTGTTTCGGTGCCCTAGAGTTGATACATTTGATTGTTTCGGTGCCCTAGAGTTGATCCAATTGATTGTTTCGGTGCCCTAGAGTTGATCCAATTGATTGTTTCGGTGCCCTAGAGTTGATCCATTTGATTGTTTCGGTGTCCTAGAGTTGATCCATTTGATTGTTTCGGTGCCCTAGAGTTGATCCATTTGATTGTTTCGGTGCCCTAGAGTTGATACATTTGATTGTTTCGGTGCCCTAGAGTTGATACATTTGATTGTTTCGTGCCCTAGAGTTGATCCAATTGATTGTTTCGGTGCCCTAGAGTTGATCCATTTGATTGTTTCGGTGCCCTAGAGTTGATCCAATTGATTGTTTCGGTGCCCTAGAGTTGATCCAATTGATTGTTTCGGTGCCCTAGAGTTGATCCATTTGATTGTTTCGGTGCCCTAGAGTTGATACATTTGATTGTTTCGGTGCCCTAGAGTTGATACATTTGATTGTTTCGGTGCCCTAGAGTTGATCCAATTGATTGTTTCGGTGCCCTAGAGTTGATCCATTTGATTGTTTCGGTGCCCTAGAGTTGATCCAATTGATTGTTTCGGTGCCCTAGAGTTGATCCAATTGATTGTTTCGGTGCCCTAGAGTTGATACATTTGATTGTTTCGGTGTCCTAGAGTTGATCCATTTGATTGTTTCGGTGTCCTAGAGTTGATCCATTTGATTGTTTCGGTGCCCTAGAGTTGATCCATTTGATTGTTTCGGTGCCCTAGAGTTGATCCATTTGATTGTTTCGGTGCCCTAGAGTTGATCCAATTGATTGTTTCGGTGCCCTAGAGTTGATCCAATTGATTGTTTCGGTGCCCTAGAGTTGATCCATTTGATTGTTTCGGTGTCCTAGAGTTGATCCATTTGATTGTTTCGGTGCCCTAGAGTTGATCCATTTGATTGTTTCGGTGCCCTAGAGTTGATACATTTGATTGTTTCGGTGCCCTAGAGTTGATCCATTTGATTGTTTCGGTGCCCTAGAGTTGATCCATTTGATTGTTTCGGTGCCCTAGAGTTGATCCAATTGATTGTTTCGGTGCCCTAGAGTTGATCCATTTGATTGTTTCGGTGTCCTAGAGTTGATCCATTTGATTGTTTCGGTGCCCTAGAGTTGATCCATTTGATTGTTTCGGTGCCCTAGAGTTGATACATTTGATTGTTTCGGTGCCCTAGAGTTGATCCAATTGATTGTTTCGGTGCCCTAGAGTTGATCCAAGTGATTGTTTCGGTGCCCTAGAGTTGATCCATTTGATTGTTTCGGTGTCCTAGAGTTGATCCATTTGATTGTTTCGGTGCCCTAGAGTTGATCCATTTGATTGTTTCGGTGCCCTAGAGTTGATACATTTGATTGTTTCGGTGCCCTAGAGTTGATACATTTGATTGTTTCGTGCCCTAGAGTTGATCCAATTGATTGTTTCGGTGCCCTAGAGTTGATCCAATTGATTGTTTCGGTGCCCTAGAGTTGATCCAATTGATTGTTTCGGTGCCCTAGAGTTGATCCATTTGATTGTTTCGGTGTCCTAGAGTTGATCCATTTGATTGTTTCGGTGCCCTAGAGTTGATCCAATTGATTGTTTCGGTGCCCTAGAGTTGATCCAATTGATTGTTTCGGTGCCCTAGAGTTGATCCATTTGATTGTTTCGGTGCCCTAGAGTTGATCCAATTGATTTTTTCGGTGCCCTAGAGTTGATCCATTTGATTGTTTCGGTGTCCTAGAGTTGATCCATTTGATTGTTTCGGTGTCCTAGAGTTGATCCATTTGATTGTTTCGGTGCCCTAGAGTTGATCGAATTGATTGTTTCGGTGCCCTAGAGTTGATCCAATTGATTGTTTCGGTGCCCTAGAGTTGATACATTTGATTGTTTCGTGCCCTAGAGTTGATCCAATTGATTGTTTCGGTGCCCTAGAGTTGATCCAATTGATTGTTTCGGTGCCCTAGAGTTGATCCATTTGATTGTTTCGGTGTCCTAGAGTTGATCCATTTGATTGTTTCGGTGCCCTAGAGTTGATCCAATTGATTGTTTCGGTGCCCTAGAGTTGATCCAATTGATTGTTTCGGTGCCCTAGAGTTGATCCATTTGATTGTTTCGGTGTCCTAGAGTTGATCCATTTGATTGTTTCGGTGCCCTAGAGTTGATCCATTTGATTGTTTCGGTGCCCTAGAGTTGATACATTTGATTGTTTCGGTGCCCTAGAGTTGATACATTTGATTGTTTCGGTGCCCTAGAGTTGATCCAATTGATTGTTTCGGTGCCCTAGAGTTGATCCATTTGATTGTTTCGGTGCCCTAGAGTTGATCCAATTGATTGTTTCGGTGCCCTAGAGTTGATCCAATTGATTGTTTCGGTGCCCTAGAGTTGATATATTTGATTGTTTCGGTGTCCTAGAGTTGATCCATTTGATTGTTTCGGTGCCCTAGAGTTGATCCAATTGATTGTTTCGGTGCCCTAGAGTTGATCCAATTGATTGTTTCGGTGCCCTAGAGTTGATCCATTTGATTGTTTCGGTGTCCTAGAGTTGATCCATTTGATTGTTTCGGTGCCCTAGAGTTGATCCATTTGATTGTTTCGGTGCCCTAGAGTTGATCCATTTGATTGTTTCGGTGCCCTAGAGTTGATCCAAATGATTGTTTCGGTGCCCTAGAGTTGATCCAATTGATTGTTTCGGTGCCCTAGAGTTGATCCATTTGATTGTTTCGGTGTCCTAGAGTTGATCCATTTGATTGTTTCGGTGCCCTAGAGTTGATCCATTTGATTGTTTCGGTGCCCTAGAGTTGATACATTTGATTGTTTCGGTGCCCTAGAGTTGATACATTTGATTGTTTCGTGCCCTAGAGTTGATCCAATTGATTGTTTCGGTGCCCTAGAGTTGATCCAATTGATTGTTTCGGTGCCCTAGAGTTGATCCAATTGATTGTTTCGGTGCCCTAGAGTTGATCCATTTGATTGTTTCGGTGTCCTAGAGTTGATCCATTTGATTGTTTCGGTGCCCTAGAGTTGATCCAATTGATTGTTTCGGTGCCCTAGAGTTGATCCAATTGATTGTTTCGGTGCCCTAGAGTTGATCCATTTGATTGTTTCGGTGCCCTAGAGTTGATCCAATTGATTTTTTTCGGTGCCCTAGAGTTGATCCATTTGATTGTTTCGGTGTCCTAGAGTTGATCCATTTGATTGTTTCGGTGTCCTAGAGTTGATCCATTTGATTGTTTCGGTGCCCTAGAGTTGATCGAATTGATTGTTTCGGTGCCCTAGAGTTGATCCAATTGATTGTTTCGGTGCCCTAGAGTTGATACATTTGATTGTTTCGTGCCCTAGAGTTGATCCAATTGATTGTTTCGGTGCCCTAGAGTTGATCCATTTGATTGTTTCGTGCCCTAGAGTTGATCCAATTGATTGTTTCGGTGCCATAGAGTTGATCCAATTGATTGTTTCGGTGCCCTAGAGTTGATACATTTGATTGTTTCGGTGCCTTAGAGTTGATCCAATTGATTGTTTCGGTGCCCTAGAGTTGATACATTTGATTGTTTCGGTGCCCTAGAGTTGATACATTTGATTGTTTCGGTGCCCTAGAGTTGATCCAATTGATTGTTTCGGTGCCCTAGAGTTGATCCATTTGATTGTTTCGGTGTCCTAGAGTTGATCCATTTGATTGTTTCGGTGCCCTAGAGTTGATCCATTTGATTGTTTCGGTGCCCTAGAGTTGATACATTTGATTGTTTCGGTGCCCTAGAGTTGATCCAATGATTGTTTCGGTGCCCTAGAGTTGATCCAATTGATTGTTTCGGTGCCCTAGAGTTGATCCATTTGATTGTTTCGGTGTCCTAGAGTTGATCCATTTGATTGTTTCGGTGCCCTAGAGTTGATCCATTTGATTGTTTCGGTGCCCTAGAGTTGATACATTTGATTGTTTCGGTGCCCTAGAGTTGATCCAATTGATTGTTTCGGTGCCCTAGAGTTGATCCAATTGATTGTTTCGGTGCCCTAGAGTTGATCGAATTGATTGTTTCGGTGCCCTAGAGTTGATCCAATTGATTGTTTCGGTGCCCTAGAGTTGATCCAATTGATTGTTTCGGTGCCCTAGAGTTGATCCATTGATTGTTTCGGTGCCCTAGAGTTGATCCAATTGATTGTTTCGGTGCCCTAGAGTTGATCCATTTGATTGTTTCGTGCCCTAGAGTTGATCCAATTGATTGTTTCGGTGCCCTAGAGTTGATCCAATTGATTGTTTCGGTGCCCTAGAGTTGATCCATTTGATTGTTTCGGTGTCCTAGAGTTGATCCATTTGATTGTTTCGGTGTCCTAGAGTTTATCCATTTGATTGTTTCGGTGCCCTAGAGTTGATCCATTTGATTGTTTCGGTGCCCTAGAGTTGATACATTTGATTGTTTCGGTGCCCTAGAGTTGATCCAATTGATTGTTTCGGTGCCCTAGAGTTGATCGAATTGATTGTTTCGGTGCCCTAGAGTTGATCCATTTGATTGTTTCGGTGTCCTAGAGTTGATCCATTTGATTGTTTCGGTGCCCTAGAGTTGATCCATTTGATTGTTTCGGTGCCCTAGAGTTGATACATTTGATTGTTTCGGTGCCCTAAGTTGATACATTTGATTGTTTCGGTGCCCTAGAGTTGATCCAATTGATTGTTTCGGTGCCCTAGAGTTGATCCATTTGATTGTTTCGGTGCCCTAGAGTTGATCCAATTGATTGTTTCGGTGCCCTAGAGTTGATCCAATTGATTGTTTCGGTGCCCTAGAGTTGATCCATTTGATTGTTTCGGTGTCCTAGAGTTGATCCATTTGATTGTTTCGGTGCCCTAGAGTTGATACATTTGATTGTTTCGGTGCCCTAGAGTTGATCCAATTGATTGTTTCGGTGCCCTAGAGTTGATCCATTTGATTGTTTCGGTGCCCTAGAGTTGATCCAATTGATTGTTTCGGTGCCCTAGAGTTGATCCAATTGATTGTTTCGGTGCCCTAGAGTTGATCCATTTGATTGTTTCGGTGTCCTAGAGTTGATCCATTTGATTGTTTCGGTGCCCTAGAGTTGATCCATTTGATTGTTTCGGTGCCCTAGAGTTGATCCATTTGATTGTTTCGGTGCCCTAGAGTTGATACATTTGATTGTTTCGGTGCCCTAGAGTTGATCCAAATGATTGTTTCGGTGCCCTAGAGTTGATCCAATTGATTGTTTCGGTGCCCTAGAGTTGATCCATTTGATTGTTTCGGTGTCCTAGAGTTGATCCATTTGATTGTTTCGGTGCCCTAGAGTTGATCCATTTGATTGTTTCGGTGCCCTAGAGTTGATACATTTGATTGTTTCGGTGCCCTAAAGTTGATACATTTGATTGTTTCGGTGCCCTAGAGTTGATACATTTGATTGTTTCGGTGCCCTAGAGTTGATCCAATTGATTGTTTCGGTGCCCTAGAGTTGATCCATTTGATTGTTTCGGTGTCCTAGAGTTTATCCATTTGATTGTTTCGGTGCCCTAGAGTTGATCCATTTGATTGTTTCGGTGCCCTAGAGTTGATACATTTGATTGTTTCGGTGCCCTAGAGTTGATCCAAATGATTGTTTCGGTGCCCTAGAGTTGATCCAAGTGATTGTTTCGGTGCCCTAGAGTTGATCCATTTGATTGTTTCGGTGTCCTAGAGTTGATCCATTTGATTGTTTCGGTGCCCTAGAGTTGATCCATTTGATTGTTTCGGTGCCCTAGAGTTGATACATTTGATTGTTTCGGTGCCCTAAAGTTGATACATTTGATTGTTTCGTGCCCTAAGTTGATCCAATTGATGGTTTCGGTGCCCTAGAGTTGATCCAATTGATTGTTTCGGTGCCCTAGAGTTGATCCAATTGATTGTTTCGGTGCCCTAGAGTTGATCCATTTGATTGTTTCGGTGTCCTAGAGTTGATCCATTTGATTGTTTCGGTGCCCTAGAGTTGATCCAATTGATTGTTTCGGTGCCCTAGAGTTGATCCAATTGATTGTTTCGGTGCCCTAGAGTTGATCCATTTGATTGTTTCGGTGCCCTAGAGTTGATCCAATTGATTTTTTCGGTGCCCTAGAGTTGATCCATTTGATTGTTTCGGTGTCCTAGAGTTGATCCATTTGATTGTTTCGGTGCCCTAGAGTTGATCCATTTGATTGTTTCGGTGCCCTAGAGTTGATCCAATTGATTGTTTCGGTGCCCTAGAGTTGATCCAATTGATTGTTTCGGTGCCCTAGAGTTGATACATTTGATTGTTTCGTGCCCTAGAGTTGATCCAATTGATTGTTTCGGTGCCCTAGAGTTGATCCAATTGATTGTTTCGGTGCCCTAGAGTTGATCCATTTGATTGTTTCGGTGTCCTAGAGTTGATCCATTTGATTGTTTCGGTGCCCTAGAGTTGATCCAATTGATTGTTTCGGTGCCCTAGAGTTGATCCAATTGATTGTTTCGGTGCCCTAGAGTTGATCCATTTGATTGTTTCGGTGTCCTAGAGTTGATCCATTTGATTGTTTCGGTGCCCTAGAGTTGATCCATTTGATTGTTTCGGTGCCCTAGAGTTGATCCATTTGATTGTTTCGGTGCCCTAGAGTTGATACATTTGATTGTTTCGGTGCCCTAGAGTTGATCCAATTGATTGTTTCGGTGCCCTAGAGTTGATCCATTTGATTGTTTCGTGCCCTAGAGTTGATCCAATTGATTGTTTCGGTGCCCTAGAGTTGATCCAATTGATTGTTTCGGTGCCCTAGAGTTGATCCATTTGATTGTTTCGGTGTCCTAGAGTTGATACATTTGATTGTTTCGGTGCCCTAAAGTTGATACATTTGATTGTTTCGTGCCCTAGAGTTGATCCAATTGATGGTTTCGGTGCCCTAGATTTGATCCATTTGATTGTTTCGTGCCCTAGAGTTGATCCAATTGATTGTTTCGGTGCCATAGAGTTGATCCAATTGATTGTTTCGGTGCCCTAGAGTTGATATATTTGATTGTTTCGGTGTCCTAGAGTTGATCCATTTGATTGTTTCGGTGTCCTAGAGTTTATCCATTTGATTGTTTCGGTGCCCTAGAGTTGATCCATTTGATTGTTTCGGTGCCCTAGAGTTGATACATTTGATTGTTTCGGTGCCCTAGAGTTGATCCAAATGATTGTTTCGGTGCCCTAGAGTTGATCGAAGTGATTGTTTCGGTGCCCTAGAGTTGATCCATTTGATTGTTTCGGTGTCCTAGAGTTGATCCATTTGATTGTTTCGGTGCCCTAGAGTTGATCCATTTGATTGTTTCGGTGCCCTAGAGTTGATACATTTGATTGTTTCGGTGCCCTAGAGTTGATACATTTGATTGTTTCGGTGCCCTAGAGTTGATCCATTTGATTGTTTCGGTGCCCTAGAGTTGATCCATTTGATTGTTTCGGTGCCCTAGAGTTGATACATTTGATTGTTTCGGTGCCCTAGAGTTGATCCAAATGATTGTTTCGGTGCCCTAGAGTTGATCGAAGTGATTGTTTCGGTGCCCTAGAGTTGATCCATTTGATTGTTTCGGTGTCCTAGAGTTGATCCATTTGATTGTTTCGGTGCCCTAGAGTTGATCCATTTGATTGTTTCGGTGCCCTAGAGTTGATACATTTGATTGTTTCGGTGCCCTAAAGTTGATACATTTGATTGTTTCGTGCCCTAATGTTGATCCAATTGATGGTTTCGGTGCCCTAGATTTGATCCAATTGATCGTTTCGGTGCCATAGAGTTGATCCAATTGATTGTTTCGGTGCCCTAGAGTTGATCCATTTGATTGTTTCGGTGTCCTAGAGTTGATCCATTTGATTGTTTCGGTGCCCTAGAGTTGATCCAATTGATTGTTTCGGTGCCCTAGAGTTGATCCAATTGATTGTTTCGGTGCCCTAGAGTTGATCCATTTGATTGTTTCGGTGCCCTAGAGTTGATCCAATTGATTTTTTCGGTGCCCTAGAGTTGATCCATTTGGTTGTTTCGGTGTCCTAGAGTTGATCCATTTGATTGTTTCGGTGTCCTAGAGTTGATCCATTTGATTGTTTCGGTGCCCTAGAGTTGATCGAATTGATTGTTTCGGTGCCCTAGTTTTGATCCAATTGATTGTTTCGGTGCCCTGAAGTTGATACATTTGATTGTTTCGTGCCCTAGAGTTGATCCAATTGATGGTTTCGGTGCCCTAGAGTTGATCCAATTGATTGTTTCGGTGCCCTAGAGTTGATATATTTGATTGTTTCGGTGTCCTAGAGTTGATCCATTTGATTGTTTCGGTGCCCTAGAGTTGATCCAATTGATTGTTTCGGTGCCCTAGAGTTGATCGAAGTGATTGTTTCGGTGCCCTAGAGTTGATCCATTTGATTGTTTCGGTGTCCTAGAGTTGATCCATTTGATTGTTTCGGTGCCCTAGAGTTGATCCATTTGATTGTTTCGGTGCCCTAGAGTTGATACATTTGATTGTTTCGGTGCCCTAAAGTTGATACATTTGATTGTTTCGTGCCCTAGAGTTGATCCAATTGATGGTTTCGGTGCCCTAGATTTGATCCATTTGATTGTTTCGTGCCCTAGAGTTGATCCAATTGATTGTTTCGGTGCCATAGAGTTGATCCAATTGATTGTTTCGGTGCCCTAGAGTTGATATAGTTGATTGTTTCGGTGTCCTAGAGTTGATCCATTTGATTGTTTCGGTGCCCTAGAGTTGATCCAATTGATTGTTTCGGTGCCCTAGAGTTGATCCAATTGATTGTTTCGGTGCCCTAGAGTTGATCCATTTGATTGTTTCGGTGCCCTAGAGTTGATCCAATTGATTTTTTCGGTGCCCTAGAGTTGATCCATTTGGTTGTTTCGGTGTCCTAGAGTTGATCCATTTGATTGTTTCGGTGTCCTAGAGTTGATCCATTTGATTGTTTCGGTGCCCTAGAGTTGATCGAATTGACTGTTTCGGTGCCCTAGAGTTGATCCAATTGATTGTTTCGGTGCCCTGAAGTTGATACATTTGATTGTTTCGGTGCCCTAGAGTTGATCCATTTGATTGTTTCGGTGTCCTAGAGTTTATCCATTTGATTGTTTCGGTGCCCTAGAGTTGATCCATTTGATTGTTTCGGTGCCCTAGAGTTGATACATTTGATTGTTTCGGTGCCCTAGAGTTGATCCAAATGATTGTTTCGGTGCCCTAGAGTTGATCGAAGTGATTGTTTCGGTGCCCTAGAGTTGATCCATTTGATTGTTTCGGTGTCCTAGAGTTGATCCATTTGATTGTTTCGGTGCCCTAGAGTTGATCCATTTGATTGTTTCGGTGCCCTAGAGTTGATACATTTGATTGTTTCGGTGCCCTAAAGTTGATACATTTGATTGTTTTGTGCCCTAGTGTTGATCCAATTGATGGTTTCGGTGCCCTAGATTTGATCCAATTGATCGTTTCGGTGCCATAGAGTTGATCCAATTGATTGTTTCGGTGCCCTAGAGTTGATCCATTTGATTGTTTCGGTGTCCTAGAGTTGATCCATTTGATTGTTTCGGTGCCCTAGAGTTGATCCAATTGATTGTTTCGGTGCCCTAGAGTTGATCCAATTGATTGTTTCGGTGCCCTAGAGTTGATCCATTTGATTGTTTCGGTGCCCTAGAGTTGATCCAATTGATTTTTTTTCGGTGCCCTAGAGTTGATCCATTTGGTTGTTTCGGTGTCCTAGAGTTGATCCATTTGATTGTTTCGGTGTCCTAGAGTTGATCCATTTGATTGTTTCGGTGCCCTAGAGTTGATCGAATTGATTGTTTCGGTGCCCTAGATTTGATCCAATTGATTGTTTCGGTGCCCTGAAGTTGATACATTTGATTGTTTCGTGCCCTAGAGTTGATTCAATTGATGGTTTCGGTGCCCTAGAGTTGATCCATTTGATTGTTTCGTGCCCTAGAGTTGATCCAATTGATTGTTTCGGTGCCATAGAGTTGATCCAATTGATTGTTTCGGTGCCCTAGAGTTGATACTTTTGATTGTTTCTGTTCCTTAGAGTTGATCCAATTGATTGTTTCGGTGCCCTAGAGTTGATACATTTGATTGTTTCGGTGCCCTAGAGTTGATACATTTGATTGTTTCGGTGCCCTAGAGTTGATCCAATAGATTGTTTCGGTGCCCTAGAGTTGATCCATTTGATTGTTTCGGTGTCCTAGAGTTTATCCATTTGATTGTTTCGGTGCCCTAGAGTTGATCCATTTGATTGTTTCGGTGCCCTAGAGTTGATACATTTGATTGTTTCGGTGCCCTAGAGTTGATCTAAATGATTGTTTCCGTGCGCTAGAGTTGATCGAAGTGATTGTTTCGGTGCCCTAGAGTTGATCCATTTGATTGTTTCGGTGTCCTAGAGTTGATCCATTTGATTGTTTCGGTGCCCTAGAGTTGATCCATTTGATTGTTTCGGTGCCCTAGAGTTGATACATTTGATTGTTTCGGTGCCCTAGAGTTGATCGAATTGATTGTTTCGGTGCCCTAGAGTTGATCGAATTGATTGTTTCGGTGCCCTAGAGTTGATCGAATTGATTGTTTCGGTGCCCTAGAGTTGATCCAATTGATTGTTTCGGTGCCCTAGAGTTGATCCAATTGATTGTTTCGGTGCCCTAGAGTTGATCCAATTGATTGTTTCGGTGCCATAGAGTTGATCCAATTGATTGTTTCGGTGCCCTAGAGTTGATCCAATTGATTGTTTCGGTGCCCTAGAGTTGATCCAATTGATTGTTTCGGTGCCCTAGAGTTGATCTAATTGATTGTTTCGGTGCCCTAGAGTTGATCCAATTGATTGTTTCGGTGCCCTAGAGTTGATCCAATTGATTGTTTCGGTGACCTAGAGTTGATCCAATTGATTTTTTCGGTGCCCTAGAGTTGATCCATTTGTTATTTCGTGCCCTAGAGTTGATCTAATTGATTGTTTCGGTGCCCTAGAGTTGATCCAATTGATTGTTTCGATGCCCTAGAGTTGATCCAATTGATTGTTTCGGTGCCCTAGAGTTGATCCATTTGATTTTTCGGTGCCCTAGAGTTGATCCATTTGCTTGTTTCGGTGCCCTAGAGTTGATCCAATTGATTGTTTCGATGCCCTAGAGTTGATCCAATTGATTGTTTCGGTGCCCTAGAGATGATCCAATTCATTGTTTCGGTGCCTTAGAGTTGATCCAATTGATTGTTTCGGTGCCCTAGAGTTGATCCAATTGATTGTTTCGGTGCCCTAGAGTTGATCCAATTGATTGTTTCGGTGCCCTAGAGTTGATCCATTTGATTGTTTCGGTGCCCTAGAGTTGATCCAATTGATTGTTTCGTGCCCTAGAGTTGATCCAATTGATTGTTTCGGTGCCCTAGAGTTGATCCATTTGATTGTTTCGGTGCCCTAGAGTTGATCCATTTGATTGTTTCGGTGCCCTAGAGTTGATCCATTTGATTGTTTCGGTGTCCTAGAGTTGATCCATTTGATTGTTTCGGTGCGCTAGAGTTGATCCATTTGATTGTTTCGGTGTCCTAGAGTTGATCCATTTGATTGTTTCGGTGCCCTAGAGTTGATCCATTTGATTGTTTCGGTGCCCTAGAGTTGATCTATTTGATTGTTTCGGTGCCCTAGAGTTGATCCATTTGATTGTTTCGGTGCCCTAGAGTTGATCCATTTGATTGTTTCGGTGCCCTAGAGTTGATCCATTTGATTGTTTCGGTGCCCTAGAGTTGATCCAATTGATTGTTTCGGTGCCCTAGAGTTGATCCAATTGATTGTTTCGGTGCCCTAGAGTTGATCCAATTGATTGTTTCGGTGCCCTAGAGTTGATCCAATTGATTGTTTCGGTGCCCTAGAGTTGATCCAATTGATTGTTTCGGATACTTAAAGCCACATCACGTTATTCGGGCCCTTTAGAATCGGTTCTTGTTGTCTTGCTCCCTTATATTTCAATTATCTCGATTTGCTCCCTCAGAGAGTTTGATCACGTTGTTTTGTTCCTTTAGAGTTTGATCACGTTGTTTTGCTCACTTTGAGTTTGATCACGTTGTTTTGCTCCCTGAGAGATTGATCACGTTGTTTTGCTCACTTTGAGTTTGATCACGTTGTTTTGCTCACTTAGAGTTTGATCACGTTGTTTTGCTCACTTTGAGTTTGATCACGTTGTTTTGCTCACTTTGAGTTTGATCACGTTGTTTTGCTCACTTTGAGTTTGATCACGTTGTTTTGCTCACTTAGAGTTTGATCACGTTGTTTTGCTCACTTAGAGTTTGATCACGTTGTTTTGCTCACTTAGAGTTTGATCACGTTGCTTTGCTCACTTTGAGTTTGATCACGTTGTTTTGCTCCCTGAGAGATTGATCACGTTGTTTTGCTCACTTTGAGTTTGATCACGTTGTTTTGCTCACTTAGAGTTTGATCACGTTGTTTTGCTCACTTAGAGTTTGATCACGTTGTTTTGCTCACTTTGAGTTTGATCACGTTGTTTTGCTCACTTAGAGTTTGATCACGTTGTTTTGCTCACTTAGAGTTTGATCACGTTGTTTTGCTCACTTAGAGTTTGATCACGTTGTTTTGCTCACTTTGAGTTTGATCACGTTGTTTTGCTCACTTTGAGTTTGATCACGTTGTTTTGCTCACTTTGAGTTTGATCACGTTGTTTTGCTCCCTCAGAGATTTTGATCACGTTGTTTTGCTCCCTCAGAGATTTTGATCACGTTGTTTTGCTCCCTCAGAGAGTTTGATCACGTTGTTTTGCTCCCTCAGAGAGTTTGATCACGTTGTTTTGCTCCCTCAGAGAGTTTGATCACGTTGTTTTGCTCCCTCAGAGAGTTTGATCACGTTGTTTTGCTCCCTCAGAGAGTTTGATCACGTTGTTTTGCTCCCTCAGAGAGTTTGATCACGTTGTTTTGCTCCCTCAGAGAGTTTGATCACGTTGTTTTGCTCCCTCAGAGAGTTTGATCACGTTGTTTTGCTCCCTCAGAGAGTTTGATCATGTTGTTTTGCTCCCTAGAGTTTGATCATGTTGTTTTGCTCCCTCAGAGAGTTTGATCACGTTTTTTTGTTCTCTTAGAGTTTGATCACGTTGTTTTGCTCCCTCAGAGAGTTTGATCACGTTGTTTTGCTCCCTCAGAGAGTTTGATCACGTTGTTTTGCTCCCTCAGAGAGTTTGATCACGTTGTTTTGCTCCCTCAGAGAGTTTGATCACGTTGTTTTGCTCCCTCAGAGAGTTTGATCACGTTGTTTTGCTCCCTCAGAGAGTTTGATCACGTTGTTTTGCTCCCTCAGAGAGTTTGATCACGTTGTTTTGCTCCCTCAGAGAGTTTGATCACGTTGTTTTGCTCCCTCAGAGAGTTTGATCATGTTGTTTTGCTCCCTCAGAGATTTTGATCATGTTGTTTTGCTCCCTCAGAGAGTTTGATCACGTTGTTTTGGCTCACACTGTTTACGTCCCTTGGAGAGGGCTCATGTATATTCGGTCCATTACAGTCGGCTGACATTGTTTCGGTAGCTTGGAGTCAGCCTACGTTGCTTCAGTTGATTAGACTCGTTACCTAGGTCAGGTAGAGATGGTTCACCAGGTATCGGTTACTTAGACTGACTGTACGCTACTTCTTGAAGGAAAGTTCTATATAGAACAAACATGACATTATAGTTGTGGGTCGCGGGTAATTAGCAATAAATAGCACATATTACTGACAAGCAAGGAGATGTAATTTGTTACACGAATGTTACCTGTCACAGACAGGATTAGGCAGGTCTATCACAGAGTGAATGGAAGTCTTAGATTAGAATTCCAAGAAATGCAACGATGAAATATAATAACAAGATACCATTTATAGAGACAATAATGATGTAAGTGGACAAGCAGTATAATTGATGTGGTCAGTGCTCCTGGTGGAATCGATAGCATATCTAGTAATTAACATCATTTGTCCCATATCTTGGTCTATACCGATCGCTTTCATTGGGATTAGAGAATAAAGGTGGCATGCCCAATGCAGACATCACGAAATATTCTGATCATTGTTTTAAATTCACCTCCCCGATAGGACAACTCTTAGACCTCTGGATCAAACACCTAGGCTCCTGCACTCAGGTAAATCTAGTGATAGGTGGACCCAATCAAAGTAAAATAAATACCAGGATGTTTCGTGACGTAACGACAAAGTGAATAAGAACGCAAAGTATGACGTTTTGAGGAGGGAGGAAAACGTAGATGTAATATATTGTTAACATCAGCAGGTAAACGTGGATGTAATATATTGTTAACATCAGCAGGTAAACGTGGATGTAATATATTGTTAACATCAGCAGGTAAAAGTGGATGTAATATATTTTTAACACCAGCAGGTAAACGTGGATGGAATCTATTGTTAGCACCAGCAGGTAAACGTGGGTAGAATCTATTGTTAGCACCAGCAGGTAAACGTGGGTAGAATCTATTGTTAGCACCAGCAGGTAAACGTGGATGGAATCTATTGTTAGCACCAGCAGGTAAACGTGGGTAGAATCTATTGTTAGCACCAGCAGGTAAACGTGGATGGAATCTATTGTTAGCACCAGCAGGTAAACGTGGGTAGAATCTATTGTTAACACCAGCAGGTAAACGTGGATGGAATCTATTGTTAGCACCAGCAGGTAAAACACATGAAGCCCGTGCCACGAGTCAGATTTTAGTAAAGGTCGACGGACCTGCGTTGGATTGTTTCAACAAGAATGAGCTGCTCAAGCAGGTAAACTAAACAATTCAGTTAAACCTTTTTGAACAAGAAGTAGAATAAACCAAATTAAATTTTACATGAATACAAAATCGTTCTTTTTTCTGAAACAAATGTTCAAGGTACTTGCATTCCAAGTTGAACTTTGTATTGCATTTAAAAATGTTACTTAATTAGAATCGCCGTTTTAAAACAAAATGTCGCAAGGCCAAGTCGGAATGTAATCCGCTACATCTGCGGCATGATCGATACTTCATCAAGAATGTCTTCAGCGACTCCTTCTTATGGGACTATTTCGTCCTGTCTGTTAGGACTACATATTTCAAGTTATTCCCATGACTTGTTTTGTTATGACTATTTCGTCTTGTCGCTTAGACACCATGCTCTGTTGTGTCTATCTGTCTTGTCGCTCGGCGCCTCGTTTTGTTGTATCTATCTGTCTTGTCGCTCGGCGCCTCGTTTTGTTGTATCTATCTGTCTTGTCGCTCGGCGCCTCGTTTTGTTGTGTCTATCTGTCTTGTCGCTCGGCGCCTCGTTTTGTTGTATCTATCTGTCTTGTCGCTCGGCGCCTCGTTTTGTTGTATCTATCTGTCTTGTCGCTCGGCGCCTCGTTTTGTTGTGTCTATCTGTCTTGTCGCTCGGCGCCTCGTTTTGTTGTGTCTATCTGTCTTGTCGCTCGGCGCCTCGTTTTGTTGTATCTATCTGTCTTGTCGCTCGGCGCCTCGTTTTGTTGTATCTATCTGTCTTGTCGCTCGGCGCCTCGTTTTGTTGTGTCTATCTGTCTTGTCGCTCGGCGCCTCGTTTTGTTGTATCTATCTGTCTTGTCGCTCGGCGCCTCGCTTTGTTGTATCTATCTGTCTTGTCGCTCGGCGCCTCGCTTTGTTGTATCTATCTGTCTTGTCGCTCGGCGCCTCGCTTTGTTGTATCTATCTGTCTTGTCGCTCGGCGCCTCGTTTTGTTGTGCCTATCTGTCTTGTCGCTCGGCGCCTCGTTTTGTTGTATCTATCTGTCTTGTCGCTCGGCGCCTCGCTTTGTTGTATCTATCTGTCTTGTCGCTCGGCGCCTCGCTTTGTTGTATCTATCTGTCTTGTCGCTCGGCGCCTCGTTTTGTTGTGCCTATCTGTCTTGTCGCTCGGCGCCTCGTTTTGTTGTGCCTATCTGTCTTGTCGCTCGGCGCCTCGTTTTGTTGTATCTATCTGTCTTGTCGCTCGGCGCCTCGCTTTGTTGTATCTATCTGTCTTGTCGCTCGGCGCCTCGCTTTGTTGTATCTATCTGTCTTGTCGCTCGGCGCCTCGTTTTGTTGTGCCTATCTGTCTTGTCGCTCGGCGCCTCGTTTTGTTGTGCCTATCTGTCTTGTCGCTCGGCGCCTCGTTTTGTTGTATCTATCTGTCTTGTCGCTCGGCGCCTCGCTTTGTTGTATCTATCTGTCTTGTCGCTCGGCGCCTCGCTTGTTGTATCTATCTGTCTTGTCGCTCGGCGCCTCGTTTTGTTGTGCCTATCTGTCTTGTCGCTCGGCGCCTCGTTTTGTTGTATCTATCTGTCTTGTCGCTCGGCGCCTCGCTTTGTTGTATCTATCTGTCTTGTCGCTCGGCGCCTCGCTTTGTTGTATCTATCTGTCTTGTCGCTCGGCGCCTCGCTTTGTTGTATCTATCTGTCTTGTCGCTCGGCGCCTCGCTTTGTTGTATCTATCTGTCTTGTCGCTCGGCGCCTCGTTTTGTTGTATCTATCTGTCTTGTCGCTCGGCGCCTCGCTTTGTTGTATCTATCTGTCTTGTCGCTCGGCGCCTCGCTTTGTTGTATCTATCTGTCTTGTCGCTCGGCGCCTCGTTTTGTTGTGCCTATCTGTCTTGTCGCTCGGCGCCTCGCTTTGTTGTATCTATCTGTCTTGTCGCTCGGCGCCTCGTTTTGTTGTATCTATCTGTCTTGTCGCTCGGCGCCTCGTTTTGTTGTATCTATCTGTCTTGTCGCTCGGCGCCTCGTTTTGTTTGTGCCTATCTGTCTTGTCGCTCGGCGCCTCGTTTTGTTGTGCCTATCTGTCTTGTCGCTCGGCGCCTCGTTTTGTTGTGCCTATCTGTCTTGTCGCTCGGCGCCTCGTTTTGTTGTGCCTATCTGTCTTGTCGCTCGGCGCCTCGTTTTGTTGTGCCTATCTGTCTTGTCGCTCGGCGCCTCGCTTTGTTGTATCTATCTGTCTTGTCGCTCGGCGCCTCGTTTTGTTGTGCCTATCTGTCTTGTCGCTCGGCGCCTCGTTTTGTTGTGCCTATCTGTCTTGTCGCTCGGCGCCTCGTTTTGTTGTGCCTATCTGTCTTGTCGCTCGGCGCCTCGTTTTGTTGTATCTATCTGTCTTGTCGCTCGGCGCCTCGTTTTGTTGTGCCTATCTGTCTTGTCGCTCGGCGCCTCGTTTTGTTGTGCCTATCTGTCTTGTCGCTCGGCGCCTCGTTTTGTTGTGCCTATCTGTCTTGTCGCTCGGCGCCTCGTTTTGTTGTGCCTATCTGTCTTGTCGCTCGGCGCCTCGTTTTGTTGTGCCTATCTGTCTTGTCGCTCGGCGCCTCGTTTTGTTGTGCCTATCTGTCTTGTCGCTCGGCGCCTCGTTTTGTTGTGCCTATCTGTCTTGTCGCTCGGCGCCTCGTTTTGTTGTATCTATCTGTCTTGTCGCTCGGCGCCTCGTTTTGTTGTGCCTATCTGTCTTGTCGCTCGGCGCCTCGTTTTGTTGTGCCTATCTGTCTTGTCGCTCGGCGCCTCGTTTTGTTGTGCCTATCTGTCTTGTCGCTCGGCGCCTCGTTTTGTTGTGCCTATCTGTCTTGTCGCTCGGCGCCTCGTTTTGTTGTGCCTATCTGTCTTGTCGCTCGGCGCCTCGTTTTGTTGTGTCTATTTTTCTTGTCGCTCGGCGCCTCGTTTTGTTGTGTCTATTTGTCTTGTGGCTTGGCGCCTCGTTTTGTTGTGACTATTTGTCTTGTGGCTTTGCGCCTCGTTTTGTTGTGACTATTTGTCTTGCGGCTTGGCGCCTCGTTTTGTTGTGACTATTTGTCTTGTCACTTGGCGCCTCGTTTTGTTGTGACTATTTATGTGACAGTGTGACGCAGTGTAGACAGACTTGTTTTGAGCAGTCTTGGCTCTTGTGAACTACCGCTATCCTGACTCGCTTGGTCAGTATAGGTCAGGGTCTGACATAGTAAGGTTATCAGGGCTGAGGTTTTGGGGAAGACAGGGGGATGAATAAATATGAAGACGAAGTAAGCGTAGAACGTTAACTTGTGACAATGCTCCCATCCTTAGATGTTAAAAGGAGATTTCTACAGGAAAGTCGTTTCTCTGAACTGCAGAGCAAAGGCAACGTGACCGTGACCCATCGTGTTGCTGGGAGATAGGAGAAAGAGTCCAGCTGTATTGGCTGATTGATCTCAGCGAAAGATTGGCCGCTTTATTCTGCATTCACTTGAAGCGTGCTTCTAAGGAACCTCGGATTAAAATAAGTTGACAGAAATAAGGTTGGTTACTGATGACGACAGGTTATCCTGAGTGGAGCTATGTTATAGAATTGAGGAGTGGCTACCTCAAGTTGCTGGTACCTTCGAACGAATAGAAACTGAAAGAAATAGTTTCCATAATATTAAAAGTATTGGGGAGGGAATAGGCTAAACAGAACAGAGATGCAAGTCAGTTAAAAAAAATGTCACCTAATTATATAACACTTTAAAATTTTATTTTTAATGGCGATTGCGATCGAATATAACCTGAAAGACTTAGTCTGAGGTTGAAAGGACCGTACAACGCCAAAAAGTAGACAGAACCTACAAGATAACAACAATGAAGTTCAGTCGTACGTCCAGTTTTATCAGAGAGCTGAGATAAGCTAGACTTGAGTCCCCGTTGGGACAGTGAGAATTACAGTTTTAGTCTAGACGTGAGTCCCCGTTTGGGACAGTGAGAATTGTAGTTTTAGTCTAGACTTGAGTCCCCGTTTGGGACAGTGAGAATTGTAGTTTTAGTCTAGACGTGAGTCCCCGTTTGGGACAGTGAGAATTGTAGTTTTAGTCTAGACTTGAGTCCCCGTTTGGGACAGTGAGAATTGCAGTTTTAGTCTAGACTTGAGTCCCCGTTTGGGACAGTGAGAATTGCTGTTTCAGTCTAGAGAGAGAATTCAATTACAATCGGAGTTCAAGTCAGAGGTTAAAGTTGTTATCAAGAAAAGTTAAACCACTTAATTCCAAGTCAGCTGTTTAAATAGTCCCTAGCCAGCAGTTTAAGCAGTCCAAAGTCAGCTGTTTAAATAGTCCCTAGCCAGCAGTTTAAGCAGTCCAAAGTCAGCTGTTTAAATAGTCCCTAGCCAGCAGTTTAAGCAGTCCAAAGTCAGCTGTTTAAATAGTCCCTAGCCAGCAGTTTAAGCAGTCCAAAGTCAGCTGTTTAAATAGTCCCTAGCCAGCAGTTTAAGCAGTCCAAAGTCAGCTGTTTAAATAGTCCCTAGCCAGCAGTTTAAGCAGTCCAAAGTCAGCTGTTTAAATAGTCCCTAGCCAGCAGTTTAAGCAGTCCAAAGTCAGCTGTTTAAATAGTCTCTAGCCAGCAGTTTAAGCAGCCCCAAATTAGTTTGGGTTCAAGTGAAAAGTTGAACAGTTTTCCAGATACACTTTTAGACGATTGTGCATTGCGAGATTTTACTTACTTTCAGACTTCCGGTCAATATAGCTGAAAGGCGGTAGGAACCATTGAGGCTCAGTTTGAAAAGTGTTCCTTGTTGCAGTTTCCTCATATGCAAAGTGTGACTTGCTGCCGCAGCTACTGAGTTTACTGCTCTGTGTTTTCACCGTGAACTGTGTTTTTCATTGGGATCGTGTTTCAGTATGTTCATTGCTTACGATGAATGACGATATCGTATGACGAAGAATATTTCATCTGCGCTAACTTTCGGTGTTGCTTGGCCTTATGTCTTTTGGTGTGTGCTGTAGCTGCTATGATGGTGACTGCAGCTGCCTTTCTTATTTTGGAACCTTCAATGAGAGGAGTTTTAATTAGGATGATTCACTGACACAGGCGGTTGAGAAATTATGGATTTTAATTCGTTTTCAGTGATACCGGGGCCTTCGACTAACCAAAACCGTAACCATAACTTGCTGTTAGAAAAGTATAGATGAAGCAGAACTTTGGAATATAGACTTTCGCTAAGATTAGTGCGCCTTGATTTTCTTGTAACTATTTTATTGTAACTATTTTGTTGTAACTATTTTGTTGTAACTATTTTGTTGTAACTATTTTGTCGTGTCGCGTGGCGACTTGTTTTGTTTAGACAATTGTATCTTGATCTGTTCGAAAGTTGTGGAGAGACATGATCACCTACGCCAGTAGGCCCGGTACTTGATGAAGATGATCTTGATCTGTAATTGCTTTATAACTTTACTCTGTCAGTCCAGAACAGCAGAAAAATGATCTAAGGTCTGATGAAGGAGGTCACTAAATGTTCAACTTTAGGTGTTAAGTCCCATGAGGATGTTCTGTTTTGTCATTGATGCTCTCAGCCTTAAAAGTGTCGGTTTGTTATCAAAGTAGTCATTCCTTTACTGATATCACTTTTCTGGTAGAGCGAGATCAAAAAGGTGCTTGTGATTCATAGCTGCATCTCAAAATTTAATTAATTTTCACATTTGACCTACCACACGTCTGCACTCACGTCCTATTATCTGTCCATTCTGTTTTCCACTCCTCCAAACGTCATCAATTTTACTTTTTCCCTTTTCAATATTTTCTCATATAAAGAACACATACTCTGATATTTCTCAGAATGTAATTAAACCGTTAAGAGCTACAAGCGCCTATTTGTTGTATTTGAATAACGACTTGATTAAACCACGGGCGCTGCGGTCATTGTCAAGTATGTGTAAGTAATCACTGCAGCCACTGACAGTCAACTTGAGATGGCCGCCAGCCATCAACCCGCCATATCTATTCCTGCAGCTAGAGCATCGAGCCTGGTCAGAAGATCGGATCGTCTCCCAGGAACAACAGTTGCAGGGCTTCGTCGGCACATGTTGACTGTTCGCCGAGTGGCAGTTGGACGGAGACCGGCGCCAGGAGATAAGCAAAATAAACAGCGCAATGTGTATGGAGAGGGAGAGAAGAGGAGAGGATAATACGAGAAGATGGAGGGAGAGACAGTTTGGTTGACGGAAGGAGATAACAGAAAAAAAAAAACAGCTTAAAAGGGAAATGAAATGGTAGAAAATAGAAGAAAGTCAACTTGTTGATGGAGAAGAGCATTGCCCGTTCTCTAGCAAATATGGTTACTTTTAAAGACCTCAATGTGGCTCAAACTGTTCTTTGTTTCAAACTGTTTGCCGCTTATATTTCAAGATCTATACTCGTAATTTCAAGCTGTTTGTGTGTTTGATTCAAATTGTTTTTACTTCCAAGTAGTTGGAGTGCTTGTTTCAAATTGTTTTAACTTCCAAGTAGTTGGAGTGCGTGTTTCAAATTGATACTATTAGTACTAGCTGTCTGTGTGTTTGTTTCAAATTGTTTTTACTTTCGTGTAGTTTGAGTACTTGTTTCAAATTGTTCTTACCTTTCGGCTGTTCGTGTGTTGAAATTGGACTGATATCAACTGATGGGCGGAAGAATATATCACACACATGTACCATCCGAACAAAAGACAGACAACATTCGATGCAGTAACACCACAAAGTGATTACGATGATGATGATGATGTGAATTTTCTGCCTACTCGACTTCGGGGCCAGATAAGGACTGTTATATCAATATAGGTATTTCTTCTCCTTATTTCACATTGCGATAATTTTATCAGTATAGGTATTTCTTCTCCTTATTTCACATTGCGATAATTTTATAAATATAGGTATTTCTTCTCCTTATTTCACATTGCGATAATTTTATCAGTATAGGTATTTCTTCTCCTTATTTCACATTGCGATAATTTTATCAATATAGGTATTTCTTCTCCTTATTTCACATTGCGATAATTTTATCAGTATAGGTATTTCTTCTCCTTATTTCAGATTGCGATAATTTTATCAATATAGGTATTTCTTCTCCTTATTTCACATTGCGATAATTTTATCAGTATAGGTATTTCTTCTCCTTATTTCACATTGCGATAATTTTATCAATATAGGTATTTCTTCTCCTTATTTCACATTGCGATAATTTTATCAATATAGGTATTTCTTCTCCTTATTTCACATTGCGATAATTTTATCAGTATAGGTATTTCTTCTCCTTATTTCACATTGCGATAATTTTATCAATATAGGTATTTCTTCTCCTTATTTCACATTGCGATAATTTTATCAGTATAGGTAGGTATTTCTTCTCCTTATTTCACATTGCGATAATTTTATCAATATAGGTATTTCTTCTCCTTATTTCACATTGCGACAATTTTATCAGTATAGATATTTCTTCTTATTTCACATGGCGACAATTTTATCATAAATATTTGTATTTTTTCTCTTTATTTACATCATCATCAAGTACCACGCTGCTGGCGTAGGTGATCTTGTCTCTCCTTTCGATTTCGACAGTTGTTTATAATTTCTGTTGACCTTCTACCAAGTCATTCTCTTAAGCTGTCTGGTATCTTTTATTGTTGCTTCCCTCTATCCCTTGGTCCCCAGTTGTCACAATATTTTCCAGTTGTTCCCTTCTCATTACATGGCCAAAGAATGACGATTGCTTCTTCGTAATATTGGAAATTAACCCTCTATTTGCTTTGACCTCTTTCAGAACAACGTTTTCATTGTTTTTCTTAGCTGCCCATGGTATTCTCATAATTCTCTATAAAACCACATTTCTACAGACTCCAGTGATTTTCTTGTCTGTTGTCCTATTGTTCATGATTCACATCCATATGTTAAGACTGGCTCTACATAACATGTAAGAACTATTTTTCTTGTTTCTATTGTCAAAAATGGTTTGCATAGTATCTTCCTCATTTTTGGAAAGCTGCTTTTGTCTGAACTATTCTGCATCTCACTCTGTTGTACATCTACCATCTAAGCTTAACAATGGTCTCAGATTTTTAAATTCATTTACCTGTTTTAATATTGTTCAGTTTGTCTATATTTTACATGACGATCTAAATGATTGAATAATCACCTTCGTCATCCGCCCGTTAAGTGGACACAGATGATGTGTGGTTTACAGTTGGCACCCGACTTCAGCACTGAATTAGCACCGATCTAACTTAGTGGCTCTTCTCCAAGACACTGTAGCCATTGCGCCTGTCACCATCAACTGCTTGTTGACTGTGAGCACAACTTCTGTAAGGTTTTCCTCATGTAAATAACATTTGCTTAAAGGTAATGGGATCGTCATGTCCTGAGCCCGTGTCTATTTGAGACTATTTGTTCTATGATTGTTCAACTGTTCTGTATTGTTTAGTGTTATATTAGGCCACATCGATTTGTGCTTTCAAATACGCATTAACGGATGATCATACCTACCGACAATATTGACAACAGAAGAAATTTGTCAGCATCAAAGTTGTAGCGGGTGAAAGCAGATCTCAAAATGAGACATCGCTTTACGCACACTATTTGACAAACGCTATTTGTTTTGGAAGTTCCATTTTCTGTTAATGCGGCATGGCAGCCCACATTGTTCATGATAAAACAAAACACGCAACGGTAAAAATGATTGAAATGTTGCGTTCTCTCGGATGACATGTCCATCTTTGTCTCTTCGATTGAATTTCGCAACAAACACAGTCCTCTCCTCTTATGTTTCTATCGGTTTCTGCCATGTTGCAGCACAAGCCTCACACTGAACATCAACAAAACCATATTATATCAGTACAGTTGGCAACTTACACAAAACAACAGCACAATGCACAAAATAGCAGCAAAAACATGCAAGAATGAAATAATAGTTCAAGTATTTTAATTCATCAGTAGTAAAGCTCTTACATGACACACATCGGACTAGCATCAAATGCTTCCAACAAAGTGAAGAATATCTGGAGATCAAAAGTTCTCAGTAAAGGAACACAACTTAGATTATTCAACTACGGTGCGATAATGGATGGAAATGTAAAACTGAAATAAACAAAAGAACATGAATGGCACAAGTTAATTGTAATGTCATGAAGATTATACTAACATCAAAACAAATAACACCTGGGCTAAAACTAAGAATAGCAAAATGTGATATCTTCTCAACATTCCTGTATGATGCAGAAGTATGGACATTAGACAAGAAAACAGAACAGAAAATTGACGCCTTTGAAATGTGGAGATATAGCAGACTAGTTAGAATTGGATGGACAGAAAAGAAAACAGACTATGAAGTCTTAAAACAACTTAAAATTAAAAGAAAACTAATAAACATCTACTATTCAAACAATACAAAATTAGATATTTGGAACATGCTAAAAGACACAGCAGCCTACTAAAAATAATTTTGGAAGGGAAAATACAAGGAAAAAAAGGCAGAGGCAGACCAAGACTAACATGGACGATTAACATCAAAAGATGGACAAGTCAACCTATGACAACCTGCACCATCAAAGCAAGAGACAGAGCGGAATGGCGGTCCATGGTAGCTAACCTTCGATGCGGAGACGGCACTGAGTGAGAGAATGCGATACTAACATATGGATGTGAAAGTTGGAAATCCAACAAGACTTTAAAAAGGAGATTAGAAGCCTTTGAGAATAATTGTCTACTTAGGATCTCAAACATAAGCTAGAAAGAATACATTTCAAATAAGCTGATAAGAGACACAACAAAACAAGAACATGTGTTGAGCTTTATAAGAAGGCAGCGTTGGAGATACATCGGTCATGTGCTGAGAATGGATGAAGGAAGACTTCCCCACCAGGCATTCATGTGGAAACCATCTGGTAAACGAAAACAAGCAGACCAAGAGAATCGGTACGCGATTTCTAGGGAAAGCTCAACTATGGGACTATGAAACAACAAGGAAATACATGATCTAGCAGCAAATATTACATCGCAGAGAAATATTAATTCCGCCCTATCTGCCGTCCTCAGCCTAAGAGGAAAGTGATGGTGATGATGAAATATCTTACAAAAAAATGAAAACAGCACACCAGCAAGTAGTAATACAATTTGGTGATGTCTCCATGTTGATCTATGCTGGTCTACGAAGTCTACTCTTATTTATCGTCTGCGCATTGAAAGAACGTTTAGTTGGCGCCGATGCGTTGTGTTGTTATTCGCAGCTACTGCGACATCAACGCTTTTCGACCAATCACAGACGAATTCAGAACCAGTATGACATTTTACAGCATCGGTTGCCTGACATCTTCGATGTCTAATCGCGTGGTCGTGTTCATATCACTGGGACGTGGATTAGAATCTTTATCAGCTCTTGTTCACTGATCCTGGCTCAGATAGTCTGAGCTGTAGGAGGTTAGCCTGTCACTTTGAAAATCGACGTTCCTTCCATCCACGCTAGGAGGCTACCATCTCAGTAGAGAGACCTGCAGTCATGCTGCTGTTTTTGTCCACGACGTCATGTGGGATTTCATTTGGGCGTTGAGTAAGGTGTTGTTGCAGTCCATCTCAGGGACGCATACAACAGAGTACCATTTGATTTCTTGATGGCTCAGCTGCACGCGCTCGTTATCTGTCGTCCTCCTTAACTGTATAGCAGCGGCCGTCTTTCAACGTAAAGTCAGTGGACTTCCAAACCTACAACCACACACCTCGGCCTAGCACAGGTTTCACCTCTGTCTCCAGTGCTTGTCAACGCCTAAACTGTCAGAATAACGGGTGAAGCGACTGCGGGTCTGGGGAGGATACAGTCGCATGCTGGTGACGTTTTGATGCACTGCCAAGGTAGAGATAGGGAGCAGGTTGCTGACTGAACGTGCCTGTTTGAGCAGTTGCTGCTGTGAGGCTGGGGGAGACTAAGTGAAGGCAGCTGTAGTGTGGTTCTCTCTAAACAATCGCATTATCAACACACCGACACCAATAGTGATGAGAAGTTGCTGTGAGGACCCACACATTGGGGTAACTGGGACACAGTTTGATCGAAGTCTTGTTTTCACCCAGCACATAGATCAAGTATTAATGAAGGCTTGGAATGGCTTCTCTACAATGAGGGCAATGACAGCAGCAGAACGTGAACAACAATTCTTGTCCTCCTACAAAATGACTGGTGGTTGCGGTTATTGAGTATGTACTAGAGATTCTAAATCTCAGGCACATGCAGATTAAAATACTAGGAATGAATACAAAGTGAGGCCACGCGTATCATACTTGGAAGCACGAGAGCCACACCTTCCAGGGCGATGCGTTATCTCCTTGATTTCCTACCATCGCAGACAAAATAAATATATCAACAACACGTGCTTACATTTGAGTCAGTGATGATCTACAACACACAGTATATAATGAGATTAGCAGAAGAAATGGCATCAGGTTCAGAAGAGGAAGATCATGGATGGTGCCGGCTGAAGACATTATTCAACAGTTTTGTCCACTTGGGGACAATAATCCGGGGCAGAGTGGATACAGATACCAGCAGAGAACTCTACTTCATTTTAGATTTCTGTCTCTTCGAAATAGAATGTAGACCCTGTAGTCGAGGAAGCAAAGCTGTGGTCTATGAAAGTCCACCTGAGGATGATACAGTCATTTATACTGATCGATCCGTTGTTCGGCACAGTCGAAGCTCATGGACTTTCACGGTCCAGAACAGAGGAAGAAGAGTAAAGAGAAGAGCGGTGTTTTCGCGGTAACTACCAATAGTTTGATAATGGAGATCATGGCAGTAACTACCAATAGTTTGATAATGGAGATCATGGCAGTAACTACCAGTAGTTTGATAATGGAGATCATGAAAGTAACTACCAGAAGTTTGATCATAGAGATCATGACAGTAACTACCAGTAGTTGATCATAGAGATCATGACAGTAACTACCAGTAGTTTGATAATGGAGATCATGGCAGTAACTACCAATAGTTTGATAATGGAGATCATGGCAGTAACTACCAGTAGTTTGATAATGGAGATCATGACAGTAACTACCAATAGTTTGATAATGGAGATCATGGCAGTAACTACCAATAGTTTGATAATGGAGATCATGGCAGTAACTACCAATAGTTTGATAATGGAGATCATGGCAGTAACTACCAATAGTTTGATAATGGAGATCATGACAGTAACTACCAATAGTTTGATAATGGAGATCATGGCAGTAACTACCAATAGTTTGATAATGGAG
This sequence comes from Megaustenia siamemsis, assembly GCA_032433765.1. Lineage (NCBI taxonomy): Eukaryota > Metazoa > Mollusca > Gastropoda > Stylommatophora > Ariophantidae > Megaustenia > Megaustenia siamemsis. The sequence continues at coordinate 34,334,187 of JAVIAB010000108.1, read as the reverse complement.
ATCATGGCAGTAACTACCAGTAGTTTGATAATGGAGATCATGGCAGTAACTACCAATAGTTTGATAATGGAGATCATGGCAGTAACTACCAATAGTTTGATAATGGAGATCATGGCAGTAACTACCAGAAGTTTGATAATGGAGATCATGAAAGTAACTACCAGTAGTTTGATCATAGAGATCATGACAGTAACTACCAGTAGTTTGATCATAGAGATCATGACAGTAACTACCAGTAGTTTGATCATAGAGATCATGACAGTAACTACCAGTAGTTTGATCATAGAGATCATGACAGTAACTATCAGTAGTTTGATCATGGAGATCATGACAGTAACTACCAGTAGTTTGATCATAGAGATCATGGCAGTAACTACCAGTAGTTTGATCATAGAGATCATGACAGTAACTACCAGTAGTTTGATCATGGAGATCATGACAGTAACTATCAGTAGTTTGATCATGGAGATCATGACAGTAACTATCAGTAGTTTGATCATGGAGATCATGACAGTAACTATCAGTAGTTTGATCATGGAGATCATGACAGTAACTACCAGTAGTTTGATCATAGAGATCATGGCAGTAACTATCAGTAGTTTGATCATGGAGATCACGACAGTAACTACAATTAGTTTGATCATAGAGATCATGACAGTAACTATCAGTAGTTTGATCATGGAGATCACGACAGTAACTATCAGTAGTTTGATCATGGAGATCATGACAGTAACTATCAGTAGTTTGATCATAGAGATCATGACAGTAACTATCAGTAGTTTGATCATGGAGATCACGACAGTAACTATCAGTAGTTTGATCATGGAGATCACGACAGTAACTACAATTAGTTTGATCATAGAGATCATGACAGTAACTATCAGTAGTTTGATCATGGAGATCACGACAGTAACTATCAGTAGTTTGATCATGGAGATCACGACAGTAACTATCAGTAGTTTGATCATGGAGATCACGACAGTAACTATCAGTAGTTTGATCATGGAGATCATGACAGTAACTACCAGTAGTTTGATCATAGAGATCATGACAGTAACTATCAGTAGTTTGATCATGGAGATCACGACAGTAACTACAATTAGTTTGATCATAGAGATCATGACAGTAACTATCAGTAGTTTGATCATGGAGATCACGACAGTAACTATCAGTAGTTTGATCATGGAGATCATGACAGTAACTACCAGTAGTTTGATCATAGAGATCATGACAGTAACTACCAGTAGTTTGATCATAGAGATCATGACAGTAACTACAATTAGTTTGATCATAGAGATCATGACAGTAACTATCAGTAGTTTGATCATGGAGATCACGACAGTAACTACAATTAGTTTGATCATGGAGATCATGACAGTATCTATCAGTAGTTTGATCATGGAGATCATGACAGTAACTAAAGCGATGGCCTGACTAGGAACACACATCTTTTACCCAAGTGTGTTTTCTGAGTGACTCGACTAGTATGCTCAGGAAAATCGAAGGAGACTGGCTACGAACGGCAGTGGTTGGTGTCACTAAAGAACTCAGGACTGATTGAGATTTATTTCATTTTCGTTCTTAGACACTCCGGTGTGAGTTGAAATAAACGAGCTGTCAGCCCGGCTGGTATGGGTGCTGTGCATGGCGGACGTGGAATGGATGAGCTTCATATTTTAAATGCCCCAGGACGGCAGGGCGTGCTGATGATCCACTCAATGATCCTGAATCTACAACCGTGTTCAGACTTCACAAATATTAAATAAAACCTGGGATGCCAGAGAAGGGCGCTGCGCGGAAAAACACAGAACTGGAGTTATTAGTTTTCACACACGGAGGTACATACTGGGAGGAGATCTAAATATTGATGGACATGTGCGACGTGCAATGAGGCGTCAACAAAACTGAATTAAACTCGCATGGCCCAGGAAGAGGCTGCATGGTTAGCACTCTAATCAGTAGCAACAAAAATATTGGAAACACAAGAGGAGATAACTACCAGTAAATTGTAGAAAATCTCCTGACCTACAAAAAGCAAAATGTCTCCGAAGATTCATTTCTTGCTCTAGGTTTCTGTCCACCAAACTGCAGCAGTGAGCGATGCGAGATATTGCCAAAATGTTGCTTTTGTGAAGACAATCTATCAGGACAATTGGAGGCTTTCAATGTTTGCAGATTATTGCTGGACAATGACAAGACAAATCATTGAGTTCAATGTTTGCAGATTATTGCTGGACAATGACAAGACAATCATTGAGTTCAATGTTTGCAGATTATTGCTGGACAATGACAAGACAAATCATTGAGTTCAATGTTTGCAGATTATTGTTTTGACAATGACAAGACACATCATTGAGTTCAATGTTTGCAGAATATTGCTGGACAATGACAAGACACACATTGAGTTCAATGTTTGCAGAATATTGCTGGACAATGACAAGACACATCATTGAGTTCAATGTTTGCAGATTATTGTTGGACAATGACAAGACACATCATTGAGTTCAATGTTTGCAGATTATTGTTTTTCACAATGACAAGACACATCATTGAGTTCAATGTTTGCAGAATATTGCTGGACAATGACAAGACACATCATTGAGTTCAATGTTTGCAGATTATTGTTGGACAATGACAAGACACATCATTGAGTTCAATGTTTGCAGATTATATGTTTTCACAATGACAAGACACATCATTGAGTTCAATGTTTGCAGAATATTGCTGGACAATGACAAGACACACCATTGAGTTCAATGTTTGCAGATAATTGTTTTGACAATGACAAGACACACCATTGAGTTCAATGTTTGCAGAATATTGCTGGACAATGACAAGACAAATCATTGAGTTCAATGTTTGCAGATTATTGTTGGACAATGACAAGACACATCATTGAGTTCAATGTTTGCAGAATATTGCTGGACAATGAGAAGACACATCATTGAGTTCAATGTTTGCAGATTATTGTTGGACAATGACAAGACACACCATTGAGTTCAATGTTTGCAGATTATTGTTGGACAATGACAAGACACATTATTGAGTTCAATGTTTGCAGAATATTGCTGGACAATGACAAGACAATCATTGAGTTCAATGTTTGCAGATTATTGTTGGACAATGACAAGACACACATATTGAGTTCAATGTTTGCAGAATATTGCTGGACAATGAGAAGACACATCATTGAGTTCAATGTTTGCAGAATATTGTTTGGACAATGACAAGACACACCATTGATAA
>JAVIAB010000108.1:31831118-31901118 GCA_032433765.1 Megaustenia siamemsis | reverse complement strand
TTCGGCCTAACGTATCCGACTTCATAATAGCAGATTTGTGTACCGAGTTGCTTTCCCCTGGTTGATCGATGCAGTCAATGGTTAATCTGTTTCTAAGATCTCCGCGAAGAGGTGAAGTGAGATCTTGATGAGATCTTGTTCACTGATCCTGAGACAAGCTGTCGCTGGCAGCTATCAGATCCGATGATGTTGTTCCATATTGGGACCTTTCACAACTGGAGGTTCATAGTGGGCCCTACGTGTGTCGTCACACAAACTCTCACAGGGAGCCCTCTGTCAGCCTCGTCCTGCTTCTAACCACAAGTTTTGCTATTTCTGCTGCCCACAACAAAAGTAACAACCGAATTCTTTCACATTGAAGCTGTAAGAAGAGGACAGAAGGTTATTTATACTTGATAAAAATGATTGAAGTCACCATTAGTATATCATGTAGGAGAGCCGCGATAGCTCAGTGGTTAGTGAACTAGACTACAAAGAACAAGGTTCAAAGTTCGATCCCAACCGACGGCTTCCGAATTCACCCAGCCTTAAATGGGTACCGGATTTTTTTCTGGGAAAGTAAAGCGGCACGGGCGTAATAACCGACCACATTACCCCGAAAATCATGTGCTGAAGGTCTGTAAAATCCATGGATACTAACACCAGATTCCCTATACGCCACTTGGCGTGACGGGGCTCTTTACTTCTTACTTTATATCGTGTAGATTCTGAATACAAACACCATATCATATATTTCTGAATTTCTGTAATTAACTACAGCTTCCTTTCTTTGTTTAGGAGATGACATATTAATTCAGATGATTCCACTGGCATAGGCGGTTGAGCAATTATGGATTTTAATTCGTTTGCAGTGATACCGAGGCCTTCCATAACCATATACATACATTTCTAAATACAAATACATTATCATTGATATTCTGAATACAAATACATTATCATTGATATTCTGAATACAAATACATTATCATTGATATTCTGAATACAAATACATTATCATTGATATTCTGAATACAAATACATTATCATTGATATTCTGAATACAAATACATTATCATTGATATTCTGAATACAAATACATTATCATTGATATTCTGAATACAAATACATTATCATTGATATTCTGAATACAAATACATTATCATTGATATTCTGAATACAAATACATTATCATTGATATTCTGAATACAAATACATTATCATTGATATTCTGAATACAAATACATTATCATAAATTGTCTAAGCACGTCTACATGATTAATTTTAGTCTGAAAATAAGACAGCGATCAGAGCATTTGCTTGCTGACGTTCGCCCGATGACTAAAGGAGTGTACCTCTTCATCATCCGCCCTTAAAAGGACGTTAACTGGGCGTGTCTGCGTTGTGTTGTGGTTTACAGTATAACTGTGATATTTGCGCTTTCGGCCCAACACATCCGACTTCAGCACGACATTTTAGAGTACCGGGTTTCGCTTCTCTCTTCGATCCCTACTCGTTTGGCTAGACTAGACTGGTTAGTCTGTTACTATAGGCACCACGGAGAGGTGGACCAGGGTCTGGATGGTTCTGGTTCACCGATCCTGGCGCAAGCCATCAGCTGTGGGTCGCTGACAACTTCCAGCTCTGGTGCTGTGGGTCGCTGACAACTTCCAGCTCTGGTGCTCAGAGCATTTGAAACTAAACGTTCATAGCTGATGAAAACTTTCTCTGTATCCTAGTGACGTCATCTTTGGAACATCTCTACCTTAGTAAAGCAAATATGTAAACAGGTAAATATCTTTCTGAATCTTTACGACATTATCTCATTACTGAAGTCTGCCGGAGGGACATATAGGTCCTGAGAATAAAGGCTCTTTTTCCTGGGCAACCGCCTCAAGGTGATCCAATCTGAGTTTTTTCCCGTTTTGACCTCTGACGAAGTCCCTAGAGACTAGGAAATGAATTTTGCGTGTTAATCCATTCCAGCCGCGTGCACAGGGGTACCTCGCCGCACAGGCAGATAACTCCGACTTCGGAGGTACTCATATTTTTTCCGTCCATGAGTAATTGACTTTTCAAGCCGGGTCTCGCTGCTGATACCAGGGGTGGTTGCCGCAGACAGAGAGAGAGATCATAAATAAAAATCCGGTGTAGCTGAGATTTGAACTCACGACCTCTCTGTCTTAACTCGAGACCAACCAGTCCCCCAGTTTTGTTTCACCACACAAGTAACGGTTAACTCAATTTGAGCAAGAACAAACAAACAAACTAAAAAAAACGAATGCAAATACAGGTATGTGATTACATGGAGTTCCGGTCAATACAGGTATGTGATTACATGGACTTTCGGACAATACAGGTATGTCATACCATTTTAATATGAACACAAATACTTTATATCAAAAGGAATCTAAATAGAAGTGGTCACGGCATTTTAATTGAAACACCCTTAATTTTCTCCTGAAATCTGAAGAAATCTGAACAACTGTACCGAGGCATAACAATCGAATCTAAAGACAAGTAACTTATCATATCTTTTGTGTCTGAACACAAAAACGTTATCACATCTAACTTGAACACCAGTACATTATCACAACAATTTTTTTCCCTGAACACATGAGTTTTATTTTAGCACTGGATTCGGAACACACATTTTTTTTTTACAAATTAATTCTCAACAAATTTATTTTATCTGTGATTTTTTTTCACACAAGTGTTTATCCGGACACTTGATGATGAACATTTTAAGCCGGTCGCTAATTAAATTTTTTTTCTTTACTTTACTGACCTGCCTGCTATTCACTGACCTTGGCTAGCAGACAGAGACAAGGGCGGTAAGCATTGACACGATCTATTTTTAATTTGGGTCGAGGCTGACTCACTGTTTGTCTTAATAGCGGTTTTCACACAGTGAAAGCACATACATTCTGTTTGCTTTCTGATCGTGGATTAACAAAACATAATTGATGACTACAATATAAGTCGGCACTTACTATTGATTAGCTCCGAGTGATCGAATAGATTGAATCGATCATATGTCATCGATCATATGCCACTGATTATATGACACTGATCATATGCCATCAGTCATATGTCATCGATCATGTGCTATCGATCATATGCCAATCTAGTGACCAGGTGGGTCCATATTCAGTCCCCGATGTATAATTATTGTGTTATTTTAGACTAACAAAGTTCGGGTTTTGCCCAATCAAAACTTATACGTAGCATTCATTGGCCAGGAAAAAGCATTCGACACAGTAAACAGAGAACAACTGTGGGAGATACTAACAACATGCGGAGTAAGCCAACATCTAACCAATATTATTAAAAGCCTCTACGCCAACAGCAGCTGCAGGGTCAGAACAGAAGCAGGCTACACAGACCACTTCGAAGTCAGATCAGGCGAAAGACCGGGGTGCGTACTATCCCCCCTACTGTTTATTACATACATGGACCATATATGCAAGCTAGTCAACCCATCAGAGACAGAGGAGATCAACGAGCTTCTATTTGCAGATGAACAGGCACTAATACATGAAACAATAGAAGACCTACAAGAACACTTGAACAAACTCAACATCTCAGGAACAAAATACAACATGAAAATCAACATCAACAAAACAGAAATCATGAACGTCGCCAAAAATAAACAGAGCATCAACATAACTATAGAAGGCAGACAACTAAAACAAGTAGAGGAATTCAAATACCTAGGAAGTCTAATGACAAACGATAATTCCCAAACAGCAGAGATAGAATCAAGATGCAACAAAGCTTGTCAAATCATTGGACAGCTATCACCACTATTGTCCAACAAGGAAATAACTCTGGAGGCAAAACGAGCACTATACAATACAATCTTCATCCCAACGTTGTGCTACCAATGCCAGACCTGGACCCTAGATGCAAGAACAATAAGAAAAATAACCTCTACAGAGATGAAATGTGTTAGACGAATGACAGGAAACAGTCTGAGAGATAAGATCAAAAATGTAGAACTGAGAAAAAAGCTAGGAATAGCCCCCGCCATAGAATATATAAGGAAACAACAGATACAATGGTTTGGCCACGTGACAAGGCAGAGAGAACAAAACACAACACAACGAGCCTTCAACAAACGTTGTGAGAACACCAGACCCAAGGGTCGACCACGAAAAAGATGGGTCGATGGAATATTAGAAGCACTAGGAAACATAACAGCAGCAGAGGCGAACAGAAGAGCAAAAGACCGCAAATTATATCTCCCCTCGACGCTGAAAGGCAAATGAGGAAGGAAAGAAGAAGGAGAAGAATTACATTCATCATTCTCTTCTTGTAATTTAGATATTGGTGAGTCTCGCATGGTTCTTCTTTTTTAGCTCTAATTTGTTGAGTGGATGCCTTATTAGTTTACAGTAAAGTCGTAGCATTTGTGACTATTTTATCCCCTGCACATCCGATTTCGGCAAGGGTAGATCGTTTAACAATTTTTGCCCGTGAAACGGCCATTTTTTGGCCTACTCTTTTCGACTATTAATTACCAAAAGTTTATTAACGTGCGCATGGTATACACGGCACCTCCTGTTCTTTTTCGCTTTTATCCGAGAGAGCTAGATATTGGATCTCATCCCTAGAAACCCGGGGTAAATAAAGCCATGAAGAAACTACAGATTTGAATCACCCCCGACCACTTCACCCCCCCCCCCCCCCCCCAAATCATGGTACGAAACACAACGTTCTCCAGTCCACACTAGCTGCTAAAAATAGGGTCCTGACTTTTGAATCAGGAGAGAGAACAATTATAAAATAGGGTCCTGACTTTTGAATCAGGAGAGAGAACAATTATAAAATAGGGTCATGACTTTTGAATCAGGAGAGAGAACAATTATAAAATAGGGTCCTGACTTTTGAATCAGGAGAGAGAACAATTATAAAATAGGGTCCTGACTTTTGAATCAGGAGAGAGAACAATTATAAAATAGGGTCCTGACTTTTGAATCAGGAGAGAGAACAATTATAAAATAGGGTCCTGACTTTTGAATCAGGAGAGAGAACAATTATATAATCCACGCTTCCTATAAAATGATGAGACCAAGAAGCTATACTCCCTGACTCATACAAATCGAGTAATGAGGTGATATGGGATTCCCGTTATCGTTAGATAAAAACAAAATCAATCAGAATAAATCATACACACTACTAACTTGACCTTTTCCTTCCAGATGGACAGTCTCTTTATTATTGCAGATTCAACTGTTTCCTTGTGCACGATGGGCCTTACGATGCGATTGAATATTTAAGTAATACAGTTGGCTCTTTTTCTTCATTTGGGAGGCGAAGGCGCGCCTCACAGCACCAGAGCTGGAAGTTGTCAGCGACCCACAGCTGATGGCTTGCGCCAGGATCGGTGAACCAGAACCATCCAGACCCTACTCCACCTCTCCTTGGTGCCTCTAGTAACAGACTAACCTGTCTAGTCTGGCCAAGCAAGTAGGGATCGAAGAGGGAAGACAACCCGGTACTCAAAAATGTCATGCTGAAGTTGGATGTCTTGAGCCGAAAGACGCAAATATCACAGTTATACTGCAAACCACAACACAACGTAGACACGCCCACTGAACGTCCTTTTAAGGGCGGATGACGAAGAGGTATACTCCTTTAGTCATCGGGCGAAGGCAAGCAAGCTTTCTTCATTTTCTTTCCCTTCTCATTTGTCATTCAGCGGAGGTTTACAGTCTTTTGTTCCACTGTTAATCTCCCCAGCTGTAATGTTCCTAGTGTTTCTAATATTCCAAAAATATTTTCTTTCGGGGTCGGCTCTTAGGTGTGGTGTTCTGGAAACGTTTCTTGGAGGATCGTTACGTCATATTTAAAATATATATTTCTGTCTCATCGCGTGGCTAAAATATTATATCTGTTGTTTTCTTAAGTATTCAATGGCATTAATTTTTCCTATTTCTTCTTCCTCTTCTACCTTTCAGCTCCCTGTGGAGTATAGGTCTTCAACAAACACTTTCTAAGACGTTCTTCTTCTTGCCTATTTTATAAAGATCGTTCCATGCCTTCCCTATCATCTTCATCTCTGCTTCTATCTGTCTTCTCCAAGAATAAGTCTGTTTATTATTATTTATTTCTAGTTATTTTGTTTTAATTCCTCACTTCTGATCTTATCATTTAGGCCGTCTCCTGGCATGTAAAAGTAGTAAAGAGCCCCGTCACGCCAAGTGGCGTTTAGGGAATATGGTGTTAGTGACCATCAATTTTACAGACCTTCAGTACATGGTTTTTGGGGTAATGTGGTCGGTATTACGCCCGTGCCGCTTTACTTTCCCAGAAAAAAATCCGGTACCCATTTAAGACTGGGTTAACCCGGAATTCGTCGGTTGGGATCGAACCCTACCCCTTGTCCTTTGCAGTCCAGTTCACTAACCACTGAGCTATCGCGGCTCCCTCTCCTGCCATGTGTCTAACATATTTCATTTTGATGACTGTTATTTTTCTTGTTTTTGTCTGCTACATTCTGGCTTGACATTGGTAGCACAACGTTAGTCTGACATGTTAGGAGTCACAGACATTTATGAGATCTCTAAGATCAATACTGACGAATCAGAATTGGCTGAGACCCCACCTCTAAATTGCAGATGTGAATAAAAGCACCGTAGCCCGACCAGTTAACTGGAAGTTCAAGAAAGAAACACGGCTTACAAAAATCGCTAAATAAAGTCGTTTGTGTCAAGCCACAATACGTGAATATCGCAACTTCCTGTAAACTATCGCACAAAAACAAGTAAACGCTTTTTTTTCGGGAAATCGACAAAGATACGAAAAAGAAAGAAAACTCAATCTAAACAAAACGAATAATTTTGATATATAAAGAGAATTAAAAGCATAATAAAAGTCATCAGCGGGAAAAAAATAATGAACAAAAGAAATAGAAGTGGACTGGGGATGTTAGTAAAGACATGAGTCTGAATATAGTTCTGAGTCAGAGAGAGATACGTTGTTGCTAATGTTAGTAAACCTTTGATGCGAAGACGACACTTCATAGCGCTGATTTTCAAAAGCAAAAAAAACGTCTTCGAATATAATGGAACATAACGTCTTCGACTATCATGGAACATAACGTTTTCGACTATCATGGAACATAACGTTTTCGACTATCATGGAACATAACGTCTTCGACTATCATGGAACATAACGTCTTCGACTATCGTGGAACATAACGTCTTCGACTATCATGGAACATAACGTTTTCGACTATCATGGAACATAACGTTTTCGACTATCATGGAACATAACGTCTTCGACTATCATGGAACATAACTTCGACTATCGTGGAACATAATGTCTTCGACTATCGTGGAACATAACTTCGACTATCGTGGAACATAACGTCTTCGACTATCGTGGAACATAACGTCGACTATCGTGGAACATAACGTCTTCGACTATCGTGGAACATAACGTCTTCGACTATCATGGAACATAACGTCTTCGACTATCATGGAACATAACGTTTTCGACTATCATGGAACATAACGTCTTCGACTATCATGGAACATAACGTCTTCGACTATCATGGAACATAACGTTTTCGACTATCATGGAACATAACGTCTTCGACTATCATGGAACATAACTTCGACTATCGTGGAACATAACGTCTTCGACTATTATTGAACATAACGTCTTCGACTGTCATGGAACATAACGTTTTCGACTATCATGGAACATAATGTTTTCGACTATCATGGAACATAACGTTTTCGACTATCATGGAACATAACGTTTTCGAATATCATGGAACATAGCGTTTTCGACTATCATGGAACATAACGTCTTCAACAATCATGGAACATAACATCTTCAACAATCAGGGAACATAACGTCTTCGACTATCGTGGAACATAACGTTTTCGACCATCATGGAACATAACGTTTTCGACTATCATGGAAGATAACGTCTTCGACTATCGTGGAACATAACGTCTTCGACTATTGTGGAACATAACGTCTTCGACTATCGTGGAACATAACGTTTTCGACTATCGTGGAACATAACGTCTTGGACTATCATGGAACATAACTCTTAGAGCTTCAAAGAGTATCGTTGTAGGAAGCCAACAGTAGAACAAATAAAGAAATGAAGGGATAACGAGAAAGTTGTAGAGAGACATGATCACATAGATCTGTTATCAATATACTTTGCATTTGCGAATAAACGTGTGATAAATATTTAAGAAAAGATATAAAGTCTTCAAAATCTGTTTAAAATGGAAAAGAGGGAAAAAAATAAGAGAAATGAACAAAATAAAAAGAAAGAGATAATTTGTCCAGTGTAAAATAGGACCCGTTTGTTCAATTTTCAACAAGAATTAAATAAATCTGGGAAAAGAGAAGAAACTTTTCTTCTTGGTTCGTCTATTAGCGAATTGGGAAAACAGTGGCACACACTGGCAAGCTATACATGAACGTGGACGAAATGTTTCATTTCATTGTTGAAATGCGCTATCTTTTTTTGTGAGAAATCCATGTTGTTCATTTGTAGTCTGGGGAAGAGATTACACTGGCGTTTCTCAAGCTGTTTTGTGTGTGTGTGTGTGGGTGTGCTCCGAATACAGTTCTTTTTTCTTAAAACCTTTAAAGGTAAACATGTTCGTGTTTATCTATCGGAGATTGTTGTTAGAGTTTGTGTCCCTGCACTTCGGGGAAACCTAAAGGTGATCATTTGTGTCCTAGCACTTCGGGCAACCTAAAGGTGATCATTTGTGTCCCAGCACTTCGGGCAAGCCTAAAGGTGATCATTTGTGTCCCAGCACTTTGGGCAAGCCTAAAGGTGATCATTTGTGTCCTAGCACTTCGGGCAACCTAAAGGTGATCATTTGTGTCCCAGCACTTCGGGTAAGGCTAAAGGTGATCATTTGTGTCCCAGCACTTTGGGCAAGCCTAAAGGTGATAATTTGTGTCTCAGCACTTCGGGCAAGCCTAAAGGTGATCATTTGTGTACCAGCACTTCGGGCAAGGCTAAAAGTGATCATTTGTGTACCAGCACTTCGGGCAAGCCTAAAGGTGATCATTTGTGTACCAGCACTTCGAGCAAGCCTAAAGGTGATCATTTGTGTACCAGCACTTCGGGCAAGCCTAAAGGTGATCATTTGTGTACCAGCACTTCGGGCATACCTAAAGGTGATCATTTGTGTACCAGCACTTCGGGCAAACCTAAAGGTGATCATTTGTGTCCCAGCACTTCGGGTAAACCTAAAGGTGATCATTTGTGTCCCAGCACTTCGGGCAAACCTAAAGGTGACTGTTTGTTATTAGAGTTTGTGTCCCAGCACTTCAGGCATACCTAAAGATGATCAGTTTTGTCCCGGCACTTCGGGCAAACCTAAAGGTGGCTAGTTACTTTGATAAAAATATGATGAAACGTGAACTCATTCGTGGTCACTTTCGTCCAGTGTGCAATGAGGATGACCAGTTGATTTAACTAAACTACTGATGATCACAGCAGCTTGCCGGTTATGCAGATACCTAACTCGCCCTAGCATGTTATCGTTCCCGCTTGTTGATTGTTTTATTCCTATGTTGTGGCAGCCTCAGGACTACACGATTCAGTGATAACAGCGCCGATTTATGTGGCATAATTGCTGAGAGATTTAAAGACATCGCCCTCGTTTTATCCTCGTAAAAAAAGTAAAGAGTAAAGAGCCTCGTCACGCCAGGTGGCGTATAGGGAATATGGTGTTAGCAACCATAAATTTTACAGACCCTCAGCACACGATTTTTGGGGTAATGTGGTCGGTATTACGCCCGTGCTGCTTTACTTTCCCAGCAAAAATCCAGTACCCATTTATTGCTGGGTGAGCCCGGAAACCGTCGATCAGGATCGAACCCTACCTCTTGTGCTTTTTAGTCCAGTTCACTAACCACTGAGCTATCGTGGCTCCCGTTTTATCCTTGTGTGTATCCATATTATGACTACTGGAAGCATTGAAGGAAGAAAATAGGTGGGAAAGCCACAGTGTTTTACATGAATGTCCAGTAGGAAGGCAACATTAGGTTTAATTAACAGCTCTAGACAGATACGGAGAGCCATGACGATAATAGATGAGACCTTGTACGTAATTAATTTTAATAGATTTAGCGTCTTTAATTTTAATGTCAGAAATTTGAAAGAATTGTAAATATAAGCAATCCCGAACTTGCTATTAAAAGATCTTTGAAACGGGATTGGTCCTATATCTGATGGTCATTATCATTTACCAATGGCAGATCATCGATTAGTCAGATCGATGCGTTTTTATTAGAGCAAATGAAAAAGAAAACAAGGAAACATAATCTGGCCTGCCTTTCTCAATACAAGATGGAAGACCAGAATGGAGAGAACTGCATGGAAAATATGAACCGGAACAGGACAGCTTAAACAAATTCAGTAGACAAGATCTTCAGAACAGTCCACTGTGGCATCAGAGCACGTCTACACAAGATAGGTCTCAGTGACTTTTCAGCATGCGGTTGTGAAATATCCAGGCAACCTCCAAAGCATATCATACAGGACTACAGCGGGGTCAACATCTCACGAACACAAATGTAGCCCACAGAAACAATCCTAAAGGACTACAGCGGGGTCAATCTCCCACGAACACAAATATGGCCCACAGGAACAATCCCACAGGACTACAGCGCTGTCAACATCCCACAAACACAAATATGACCCACAGAAACAATCCTAAAGGACTACAGCGCTGTCAACATCCCACGAACACAAATATGGCCCACAGAAACAATCCTACAGGACTAAAGCGTGGTCAACATCCCACGAACACAAATATGGCCCACAGAAACAATCATACAGGAATACAGCGCTGTCAATATCCCACGAACACAAATATGGCCCACAGAAACAATCCTACAGGACTAAAGCGTGGTCAACATCCCAAGAAAACACAAATGTGGCCCACAGAAACAATCCTACAGGACTAAAGCGTGGTCAACATCCCACGAACACAAATATGGCCCACATAAACAATCCTACAGGACTACAGCGTGGTCAACATCCCAAGAAAATACAAATGTGGCCCACAGAAACAATCCTACAGGACTACAGCGTGGTCAACATCCCACGAACAGAAATGTGGCCCACAGAAACAATCCTACAGGACTACAGCGTGGTCAACATCCCAAGAAAACACAAATGTGGCCCACAGAAACAATCCTACAGGACTACAGAGTGGTCAACATCCCACGAACAGAAATGTGGCCCACAGAAACAATCCTACAGGACTACAGCGTGGTCAACATCCCACGAACAGAAATGTGGCCCACAGAAACAATCCTACAGGACTACAGCGTGGTCAACATCCCACGAACAGAAATGTGGCCCACAGAAACAATCCTACAGGACTACAGAGTGGTCAACATCCCACGAACAGAAATGTGGCCCACAGAAACAATCCTACAGGACTACAGAGTGGTCAACATCCCACGAACAGAAATGTGGCCCACAGAAACAATGCCGCAATTAAACTAAGGGGAATAGGTGATGATCTCAAACGAATTGTCTTGTTTAAGATCTTAGTGGTCTAAAAGTTCATTTATATAGCAGGAGCTGATCTCTCACGAGAGTAAGACTAAGTCTGATGGGTTGGGCAGGAAGGCGTAGATATGGCTGCAAACTACGGCGCAGAGCAGCTGTGGCAATGTAACGCCATCTTTAGTGGGGTTTATCAAACTACGGCGCAGAGCAGCTGTGGCAATGTAACGCCATCTTTAGTGGGGTTTATCAAACTACGACGCAGAGCAGCTGTGGCAATGTAACGCCATCTTTAGTGGGGTTTATCAAACTACGACGCAGAGCAGCTGTGGCAATGTAACGCCATCTTTAGTGGGGTTTATCAAACTACGGCGCAGAGCAGCTGTAGCAATGTAACGCCATCTTTAGTGGGGTTTATCAAACTACGACGCAGAGCAGCTGTGGCAATGTAACGCCATCTTTAGTGGGGTTTATCAAACTACGACGCAGAGCAGCTGTGGCAATGTAACGCCATCTTTAGTGGGGTTTATCAAACTATGGCGCAGAGCAGCTGTAGCAATGTAACGCCATCTTTAGTGGGGTTTATCAAACTACGGCGCAGAGCAGCTGTAGCAATGTAACGCCATCTTTAGTGGGGTTTATCAAACTACGGCGCAGAGCAGCTGTGGCAATGTAACGCCATCTTTAGTGGGGTTTATCAAACTACGGCGCAGAGCAGCTGTAGCAATGTAACGCCATCTTTAGTGGGGTTTATCAAACTACGGCGCAGAGCAGCTGTAGCAATGTAACGCCATCTTTAGTGGGGTTTATCAAACTACGGCGCAGAGCAGCTGTAGCAATGTAACGCCATCTTTAGTGGGGTTTACCAAACTACGGCGCAGAGCAGCTGTAGCAATGTAACGCCATCTTTAGTGGGGTTTATCAAACTACGGCGCAGAGCAGCTGTAGCAATGTAACGCCATCTTTAGTGGGGTTTATCAAACTACGGCGCAGAGCAGCTGTAGCAATGTAACGCCATCTTTAGTGGGGTTTATCAAGTTGTGAAATGATCTAGCCTAGGCAGTACAAGCAGAAGCGGTCTATCCAGTGCCAATATCTTCATTAAGTCTCTACATGCATGTTGTCAACAAATGCGCTAGATGTCAGATACAACTGATATACCATTGTAGTATGGATGATAACTTCTTGTTGTCAAGTTGACAGTCCTCTCAGGAGCTTCCTCATTCTCTATCAGCCATTACTTTTCTGCTTTCCTCGGTTCCCTTTCCACTTAAACTTTCTTGTTGTCTTTATGTTACAGAGGTTATTGTTTCTGAGATTTCCCCGAAGTAAATATCGTATCACAGCTTTTGTTTTATTACCTGTAATGTCCTCTTCATTGATGCTTCTTTGTCACTTTAACTCATTTGTATTTTTCTTAGGTGTCTATGATATGCTAAAAATTCCTTTTCAAAACTAAATTAATATAATTAATACTACCAAAAATATTTCAGAATGTCCCTTGTCCACAATTTACGTTTATAAGACAACGTAGGTTCAATATACACCATGTACCACATAAAACAATAAACTTGACATCTCCCAGCCATACATTTATTCAGCCCTTTAATCTATGGCAGAATCAGACGTTCCCGAGATTTGAATTCTCTTCTTACGTAAGAAAAAATTGTCTAGACAAACCTTTTGATGTAAAACTTAATAAATCATTATGTTCTCGCCCGCCTCTCTCTGATTTTATATCCCTCACTGAGCCTTGCAGAAAAAATAAATCATATTTAATCCATACTTCCATCACTGCACTATTCATTAAATATCAAGCAACCTTTACAGGTCTAGTCATAAACGATACAATGAGTCAGTCCAGATGATTTCACTCCGATCGACAAGACAGATGACCGTGAGTAATCCAGCCCGTAAATTGAATCTTTTTCTATTCTCTTGTGGTAAGAGATCGGTGTCATGTTTTAACCTTGTTGCCAGGGGAAACCAATCAAGGTCGGAAGTGTTCGGGGATATCTTTGAAGATGATTTTCTGACGGATGCTGGGATATTGATCTCTATCAGCGATTCACAAACTTGTGTGGTTAATCGAACCTCACAGTTTAATAAACGTTGTCTCGTCTAACAAAGTTGCAGTTACCTCCCACATTATTTGTGGAAACTCTCCCTTGTTGACTTACAAATGTCTTCACCGTCTCTTCGTTTTACAATTTACTGTCGCCGTACCATGAGCCAGTATCAACATATCTTCACTGTCTCCACTTGAGGCGAAGGCGCACCTCACAGCACCGGAGCTGGAAGTTGTCAGCGACCCAGAGCTGATGGCTTGCGCCAGGATCGGTGAACCAGAACCATCCAGACCCTACTCCACCTCTCAGTGGTGCCTCTAGTAACAGACTAACCTGTCTAGTTTGGCCAAACGAGTAGGGATCGGAGAGGGGAAGACAACCCGGTACTCAAAAACGTCATGCTGAAGTCGGATGTGTTGGGCCGAAAGGCGCAAATATCACAGTTATACTGTAAACAACAACACAACGCAAGCACGCCCACTTAACGTCCTTTTAAGGGCGGATGATGAAGAGGTACACTCCTTTAGTCATCGGGCGAACGCAAGCAAGCACTGCCTCCAGTGATTTAATCAATTAATTCTACCTCTACTAATTATACATCCCTCTGTGTCACGCCTACTTTCATAGATTCATCATCAATTCCTTCCTGAATTTCACAAATCCATTCTATTCTATCCATGAAGCCGGTTTCATTGTAATCAGGAATATCCCATATCCGCTCCACCACTAGCCACAACATTTCCCAATATGCACCGGTAACTTCCGTTAACTAGGTCTTTCCATGCACGTCCTGCTCTACTGAACAGGCGAAGATTCCAAGCCTCTTAGTCATGCGTGGCAGATAACAGTGGCTTTCTTCTTTTCTCACCTCACAGTGGAGGCGCCGAGAGCGACACGGGGTGCACACACAAATCTTTCCACTAGAAAAAAAATCTCGTCATCAACTCCCTCTTTAATTTAATAAATTTTTGTGTTAGTCCTCTCCTTTAGTTTCGTAATCTCACTACAACTGTCTCCCCCTTTCCCTCACCGACAGATACATACCTCTCAACCCATCAATTAAAGCATATCATGT
Organism: Megaustenia siamemsis; assembly: GCA_032433765.1. NCBI lineage: Eukaryota > Metazoa > Mollusca > Gastropoda > Stylommatophora > Ariophantidae > Megaustenia > Megaustenia siamemsis. The sequence continues at coordinate 31,886,483 of JAVIAB010000108.1, read as the reverse complement.
GTTATCTACTCTTGATTATCTACATTTACCATCAATGTCTTTTCCCATGAACTCGTTTGTCTCCCTTGGTCTCATGTTCGTATCCTCTAACTCGCTTGATTTAATAACTCGTTTTGTAGCCAACTTGATTCAACAAACTCAGACTATCTGTTCTAACCGCCAAGTGGATTTAATTAAGTTATCCTTACAATCTCTTGATTTAAAATAATCACCCTTGAGTTTAAAAAAAATCACCCTTTATTTAAAAGAATCACCCTGTATTTAAAAGAATCACTCTTCATTTACAAGAATCATCCTTTGTTTAAATGAATCACTCTTCATTTACAAGAATCATCCTTGGTTTAAATGAATCACTCTTCATTTACAAGAATCATCCTTGGTTTAAATGAATCACTCTTCATTTACAAGAATCATCCTTTGTTTAAATGAATCGCTCTTTATGTAAAATAATCGTCCTTGATTAAAGATAATCATCCTCGATATAAAAAAAGAAAAAGAAATGATCCTCCTGACCACTTCCCGTGACTGCAAACATCTTTGTCTTTTACTGCAGCGCTCATATTCCTACGTTCAGAAGGTTACCCAGTTAGGCGTGAGTCGCCCCCCCCCCCACCTTTTTCTGAATCCAGTTTAATAAGAGGTTGTTGAGGCTATTGAGAGATATATTCTCTGTCAACAAGTTGTACGGACCTGTGGTCATAAGGAAAACACGCATATTTTCGTATCTGCAAGATCATCCTAATGTTAATATGAGAATTGCGAGTCTGTATCAATAATGTTGCCAAAATGTTCAGTGTGCTTGCTTTGTGTCCACCCAAAGCCTTAAGTATTTCAGTCTTCTCTATCGTCCGCAATGAAAGAGACTCTAAACTGGCATAGATGCCTCATGTTTTCTTTTAATTTGCGCCTTTCGGCCCAACACATCGATCTTCAGCTTGACCTTTTTGAGAATCGGGTTGCCTTCCTTCTCTACTCATCATCATCAAGTACCACGCCTGCTGGCGTAGGTGATCATGTCTCTCGACAACTTTCGATCTCGACAGCTATTTATCACCTCTATTGTTAACCTTCTGACAATCCTTTCTCCTAAGCTGTCTGGTATCTTTTCTCTTTGCTTTCTTCTATTTGTTCCAGTTGTTACAATATATTTCAGCTGCTCCCTTCTCATTACATGGCCAAAAATGATGATTGTTTCTTCCTATTTTTGAAAATGAGCTCTCTATTTGCTTTGGCCTCTTTCATAACGTTTTCATTATTCTTCTTAGCTGTCTATGGTATTCTCAATATTCATATATAAAACCACATTTCTACAGCCTGCAGTGATTTTCTTGTCTGTTGTCCTATTGTCCATGATTCACATCCAAATATAAAGACTGACTAAACATAAAGTTTAAGAACAATTTTTTGTCGTGAAGTCTACAGTTGTGGCGACCCATGATAATACAAAGAAGTTACGACAGTGGTTTCCTATTGCCTTCCGTCGGTTGTTTACGGTTGACTCCGTTAGCCTTTGACTATAAAGTCTCACTCACAAGGCAGCGGGGTTGTTTTACTTTAGGGTACCCTCCCTTACGCCCGTGCGCTGCCGGGGCCCGAAAGGGGAGTAAAGATTAGCGGCGCTGTACCCTACCGGACTTGTTCACAAGAGGCGAGAAAGGAGTATGGGCATGGGACTGGCTATCCCATACTGTAAACAAATAAGTAGAAAAAAACTTCACAAACATGGAAAAGTCAAAGAAAAGAATACAAGTAAATCCGCCATTCAGAAAAGATAAAGGCTCTCTGTCTAAGCGACGTATGACGCAAGCCGGTGAAAGCCGTAAGAAGTCCGGGTTGCCGACTCACCTTTTGTCTACCAGGAAATATTCCAGTATTGGCACCTGCAATGTACGTACCCTAAACGAACAGGGAAAATCTGCACAGGTAGCAGCAGAAATGAGAAATTACAAAATGTGTATTCTGGGAATGTGCGAAACAAGATGGCTAGGAACGGAAAGAATACAACTAAATACAGGAGAGATGATTTTATCTTCAGGACACGAGAAACCTGGAGCACAACATAGTGAAGGGGTAGCTATAATATTATCAAGGAATGCACAGAAGACACTGGTATAATGGGAAGCAGTAGGGCCAAGACTAATGAGAACAACATCTAAAACAAAATAAAACAAAATAAAATTACACATTATCCAATGCTATGCACCAACCAATTATAAGGATGATTTAGTTAAAGATGAATTCTATAAACAATGTCAGGTGGATGAAAGACGAGCCAAGGATATTATAATCTTGATGGGAGATCTAAATGCTAAGTAGGATCAGACAACATAGGCTTCTAAGAGATTATGGGAAAACATGGACTTGGAGATATAAACGAGAATGGAGAGATATTTGTGAATTTCTGCGCCCTTAATCAAGTGAGCTTAGGAGTAACAATATTCCAACATAAAAAATACATAAAGCTACATGGGCGTCACCAGATCATAGAACGGAAATCAAATTGATCACATATGTATTAATAATAAGTTTAAGTCATCCTTACAGGATGTAAAAGTATATAGAGGGGCAGATGTAACTACAGATCATCATCATTTGATAGCCAAACTGAAACTTAAACTAAAAAGATATAAGAATAGGGGTAGGAAGTATTTCAATGTAGGGTTTTTAAAAAAAAACTAGGAATTAAAGATAAATTTACATTCACAGTATCAAACAAATACCAAGTCCTCCAACAACTAGAAAATACAATAAATAAAGAAGATCATTGGAAGCAGGTAAAGGATATATGGAAAGAGACATGCGAAGAAACACTGGGAAAAAGAGAACGCCAGAATAAGGCATGGATGACAGCAGAGACCATGAATACAATTAAAGAAAGAAAGAACAAGAAAGCAGACATAAATAAAAGCAAAACGAGAAGTAATAAAGCCGAGACACAGGAAGCTTACACAGAGGTGAACAAAGAAGTGAGAAGATGCATTAAATGGGATAAGAGGAAATATATAGATGAACTAGCTAAAGAGGCAGAGGAAGCAGCAAATAAAGGGAATATGAAAGAACTGTACAACAGCAAAAAAAAATTAAGTGGAAAATACAAACAGGCCAATGCCTCTTTTAAAGATAAGAAATGAAATTTGCTTAGTAATAATATAAGAGAACAAATGAAGAGATGGAAAGAGCACTTTGAAGAACTTTTGAACAGACCCGGCTCAAATAATCTTCCAAATATACTACCAGCAGAAGGAGAGTTACACGTTAACTGTGGAAAACCAAACAAAGAAGAAATAATGAAAGACATCAAGCTATTAAAAAATGATAAAGCCACAGGACCAGATGAAATTCCTTCGGAAGCCATCAAAGCAGATATTAACACCTCTACCAAGATGTTACATGATCTATTGGATAAAATTTGGGAGAGGGAAGAAATACCTAAGGACTGGAAAGAAAGTTATATGATCAAACTACCAAAGAAAGGAAGTTTACAGGAGTGCACCAATTATAGGGGAATTATGCTACTACCAGTGTCAGGAAAAATATTAAGCAGAATCATTCTGGAGAGACTAAAAGAGGCCATAGAGAAACATTTGAGAGATGAACAAGCGGGTTTAAGGAAGAACAGATCATGTACTGATCATATAACTACTCTAAGTATAATAGTTGAACAAAGTTTAGAACTACAGTCCCTACTTCATATTGGATTCATAGATTACGAAAAGGCATTTGATAGTTTAGACAGAAGAATGCTTTGGAAGTTGCTGAGTCATTACGGAATCCCCATAACGTTTCATCATCATCATGTGCCGTGTCGGTTTGAGTTAGCGATCATGTCCTTCCACAATCTTCTATATACAGTGCATCGTATCAGTTCTGTTGTTGACTGTTTTCCATGCCATGACACCAAGCTATCCAGTATTTTCTCTCTTTCTCGTTCGCGATCTCTCTTTCCTTTTATTTTGCCAGTTCTTACCAAGTATTCCAACTTTCCTCTTCTCATGATGTGCCAAAAAAATGTTGATTGTTTCTTTCTGATATTTTTTAGGAGCTGCCTTTTTGTGTTGGCCTCTTTGAGAACTTCCTCATTGGACTTTTTAGCTGTCCAGGGAACTTTCAACATTCTTCTGAGAAATCCCATCTCTGTGGCCTCTAATCGTCTTTTCATTTGTTTGTCTATTGTCCATGATTCGCTTCCATAGGTCAGAATTGGTTCTATATAGCATCGATGAACTCTTTTTCTCATTTCTATTGACATAGATTTGTTGCATAAGATATTTTCCATAAAGTTGATTCATCTGATAAAAACAATGTATGAAGGAACGAAATGTAGTGTGGTGCATGAAGGACAACTTACAGAAGCATTTGAAATAAGAACAGGAGTAAGGCAGGGGTGCCTTCTGTCTCCATTTCTCTTTCTACCGGTCATAGATTGGATTATGAAAATAACTCAACACAACAGAAATGGAATCCAGTGGTCACTGATCAAGCAACTTGACGATTTAGACTTTGCTGATGACATAGCTCTCCTATCACACAGCCATCAACAGATGCAGGATAAAATGAGCATACTTGATGAAAGATCACAACTGCTAGGACTGAAAATTAAAAGAGATAAGACCAACATTATGAGAATTAATGCAGTTGGTAATAACCAAATAAAATTAGGAGAAATACCTCTAATAGACGTATAATCTTACATATCATCATCATCATCATCAAGTACCGGGCCTACTGGCGTAGGTGATCATGTCTCTCAACAACTTTCGATCTCGGCAGCTATTTATCATTTCTGTTGTTGACCTTCTGCCAAGCCATTCTCTTAAGCTGTTATTTTTTCTCGTTGCTTCCCTCTATCTCTTCGTCCCTCAATTTTTCAAGTTGTTACAATATATTCCAGTTGCTCTCTTCTCATTACATGGCCAAAAAATGATTATTGTTTCTTCCTAATATTGGAAATTAGCTCTCTTTTTGCTTTGACCTCTCTCAGAACATCTTCATTACTCTTCTTAGCTGTCCATGGCATTCTCAACATTCTTCTGTAAAACTACATTTCTACAGACTCCAGTGATTTTCTTGTCTGCTGTCCTATTGTCCGTGATTCGCATCCATATGTTAAGACTGGCTCTACATAACATTTAAGAACTCTTTTTCTTGTTTTTATTGTCAAAAATGGATTGCATAGTATCTTCCTCATTTTTTGGAAAGCTGCTTTTGCCTGAGCCATTCAGCATCTCACCTCTTTTGTACATCTTCCGTCTGAGGTTAACAAGGTTCCCACATATTTAAATTCATTTACCTGTTTTAAAATTGTTCCACTTGTCTTTATTTTGCACTGAGGTGATTTTGCTATTAAGGCTGAGTCCTTTATGTTTGCTTTCCATCACAATAATGTCCAACATTTCTTTTAAATCATTTTCACTCTTAGCGATTAAGACTGTATCATCAGCATACCTTAGATTATTTATATTATGACCTTCAATTGTTATTCCAGGATTGTCCCTTATGGATCTTAAAATAATCTCACTATAAATATTAAACAAATCTGGTCACAGCACACAACCTTGTCTAACACCCTGTTTTATTTGTTGATACATTTCCAATTGGTTTTCAGTTCTTATGGCCGCTGTTTGTTGCCAGTACATGTTCTTTATTATTCTTTGATCTTTGCTGTCTACGTTTATGCTTTCTAAAATTTTGATTATTTCTTGGTGCTTTACTTTGTCAAATGCCTTGGTGTAATCTATGAAACATAGGTATAGATCTGTTTTCACCTATATGGCTCTTTCTACTAAAGATCTTATGATATAAATGGCATTGTTTGTTCCTTTATCTCTAACAAAACCACACTGTTCATCGCTAATTTCTGGACTGATTTTGTTTGGCACTCTTCGCATGATGATTCTTAGTAATATCTTAGTCATATGACTCATAAGGCTTACTGTGCGATGATCATCGCATTAAATCGCACCCGATTTCTTTGGTAGGGCTATGAATATTGATTTGAGCATGTCGTCTGGTATATATCCGCTGTTGTAGATATCATTCAATATTTTTGTTATTATTGCTATTCCAAAATCACCCATGGCTTCAATCTCTTCTTTAGTTATATTATCTGGTCCAGGAGCTTTGCCTGCTTTCATATTGCGCAAGGCATCTTCCACTTGTTCTCTGAGTATTTCTGGTCCTTCTCCATTATCCTTTATATTTACTTTCGTTCGTTCATCATTATAAAGATCTTTAATGTATTCTGTCCATCGTTCCCTTATGTTTTCTTGATCAATCAACAGTTCTCCTTCCTTTGATCTTAGACATCCATTTTTTAATTGTCTTTTTCTTCCTGTTAATACCTCAATTTGTTTGTATATAGCTTTAGCATCTCCTTTTTGTTGCATTTCAATCTCTTTGCATCTCTGATAATCTGATAATCTGACATTTATTTGGGCAGTAATATAGATAAAGAGGAAGGAACAGAAAATGATACCAAAATAAGGATATCAAAAGCAAGAGAAGCTTTTGTTGCACTGGGAAACATATGGAAGTCCAAAGAAATTAGGTTAAAAACAAAAATAATAATTTTCAACTCCAATGTTAAGTCAGTCTTATTATATGGATGTGAAACTTAGAGAACAACAAAATTGACAATCATGAAGATACAGACTTTCATTAATGGATGCTTGCGCAGAATAAAAGGATGGAAATGGCAGGACAAAATAACTAACATAGAATTATGGAAATGTACCAGTCAAACACCAGTGGATAAAGAGATACAGCGAAGACGATGGCGCTGGATAGGACACACACTGCGGAAACCAACTGAGAGCATTACACAACAGGCCTTTTTTTTTAAATCCCCAGGGGAAAAAGACAAAAAGGAAGACCAAGAAATTCTTGGAGAAGACGGACAGGAGCAGAGATGAAGATGATGGGGAAAACATGGAATGATCTCTCTCTCTCTCTCTCTCTCTCTCTCTCTCTCTCTGTCTCTCTCTGAGATCCGACTCAATCAGAGTATGATTACAGACTCTCTCTTCAGAATGATCTTAAAAGAATGGCAAGAAACAGAACAACTTGGAAAGTATTTGTTGAAGACCTATGCTCCACACAGAGCTGAACGGTAGAAGAAGAGCCTCCCTTAGCATTTTACTCTCCGGAGCATACCTGCAAGACAGGAGGGCAGCCGAACGTTGTACTGTCTACTGCATACAGTAGCAGATACAATTATTAGACCTGCCATTGACATTCTCTACTCATACTAAAGCAAAAATCAAAAGGATAAGTTTTAGTAGTAAAATATAAAAACCCGAGTTTTTACTGGTAAAACTGTAACATACACTTTATCATTATTTTTTGTTGTTGCTTATTTCTTAGATTTACTGCGGTCTTGCGTGTTTGTATGAATAAACAGTCCGTTATGTGTCCATACTTATTACCATTTCTTCTCACTTGGCCAGACTGGACCGGTTAGTCTGTTTTTTAGGGAGATCACAAGAAATAGGTTTTTAAAAGTTCGAGCCGAACCTCACATAGGTTGTCAGCCTCAACCCTGGTCATGGTGATGACTTAGCATACGTATGGTTTTAGAACACAACTAACAGTTAAAACTGTGGTTGTATTAGAACACAACTAACAGTTAAAACTGTGGTTGTATTAGAACACAACTAACAGTTACAACTGTGGTTGTATTAGAACACAACTAACAGTTAAAACTGTGGTTGTATTAGAACACAACTAACAGTTAAAACTGTGGTTGTATTAGAACACAATTAACAGTTAAAACTGTGGTTGTATTAGAACACAATTAACAGTTAAAACTGTGGTTGTATTTCAACACAATACTTGAAACGATATAATGAGGTGCTATAGACTGGAAGGCGCGCGTGTGTGTGGGAAACAAGACAATTACGACACAGAACGATGCCATTGGTTTATTGATGTATGTGTAAATGTCTGCTTCCTCATGATAGTTAACAGTTCATCACTTCCACAATAATTGCACAATGTCCTAGTTCTACAATATCAAACCGGTAAAGTTGATCAACCTATCATCTAGTTCTACAATATCAAACAGGTAAAGTTGATCAACCTATCACCTAGTTCTACAATATCAAAGAGGTAAATGTGATCAACCTATCACCTAGTTCTACAATATCAAACAGATAAAGTTGATCAACCTATCATCTAGTTCTACAATATCAAACAGATAAAGTTGATCAGCCTATCACCTAGTTCTACAATATCAAACAGATAAAGTTGATCAACCTATCACCTAGTTCTACAATATCAAACAGGTAAAGTTGATCAACCTATCACCTAGTTCTACAATATCAAACAGATAAAGTTGATCAACCTATCACCTAGTTCTACAATATCAAACAGATAAAGTTGATCAACCCATCACTTAGTTCTACAATATCAAACGGGTAAAGTTGATCAACCTATCACCTAGTTCTACAATATCAAACGGGTAAAGTTGATCAACCTATCACCTAGTTCTACAATATCAAACGGGTAAAGTTGATCAACCCATCACTTAGTTCTACAATATCAAACGGGTAAAGTTGATCAACCTATCACCTAGTTCTACAATATCAAACGGGTAAAGTTGATCAACCTATCAGATCCTAAACACACTCCTTTGTTACATTTCAGTACGTTATTGATAACCAGTGCTCACATTCTATGTGACTATCTTATGGACATGAATGTGACACATTGATTGTTTTGATTGTTGTTGGATAATTTCTTCACTTCTATGTGGGGTTTTCAACCAATGGTGGTTACCAAGTCTGGTTTGATGAGATAAGTTACATCGAGTTACCCACCTTCGTTCTACATGAATTCAGCTGGTCCTTAGAAATTACAATAAAATCTCTGTAGTAATGTTGTCATGAAGACAATATCTGGCTAGCTCACAGCATGACAAATATATTAAAGCCAAAGCAAATAACAACAGAATTAAAGCTAGTATTTTAAAAAGTAAAGAGCCCCCGTCACGTCCAGTGGCGTATTGGGAATATGGTGTTAGTGACCATACATTTTACAGACCTTCGGCACATTATTTTTTTTTGGGTAATATGGTAGGTATTACGCCCGTGCCGCTTTACTGTCCCAGAAAAAAATCCGGTACCCATTAAAGGCTGGGTGAACCTGGAAGCCGTCGATTGGGATCGGACCCTACCACTTGTCCTTTGTAGTCCAGTTCACTAACCACTGAGTTGCGTAGCTCCCCAAAGCTACTATTAGTCAAATGTTATTTATACTCAAAATTCCTGCATGTTCCAGAAACCTGCTAAATAAGAAAAGAGAGCAGCCAACAGAAGTCTTGGAGATGTGGACTTGGGGATGAGTGGTCTAGAGGTAAGACGTCGGCCTCTGGACAAGAAAGTGAGGGTTCAAATTCCACCACAGGTGGCGGAGAGAATTTCGTACATGAATCCGTGGTTTCTTCATCGTTCTACCCTCACCTGTTCTCTGGATAGTGAGATCCGATGTTTAGTTCTCTCTGGATAGTGAGATCCGATGTTTAGTTCCCCTCTGGATAGTGAGATCCGATGTTTACCCTCTCATGATAGTGAGACCTGATGTGTAGTCCTCTAGGTAAACGGCGATAAACAGGAGGTCCAGTTCGCGCACGTTAAAGAATCTTTAGAAATCTAAAGTCGAAACAGGGGAGAATAAAATGATCGCTGCCAGGTCACAATTGTTAAGCAGATCTAGCCAAGCTGAGAATAGATACGCCGGGCCGAAAGGTGGTCTTTGGTCTACCAACACGTCGTATCCTCGCCCACGTGACAGTTAAACATTAGGAAAATAAAACAGAAGAAGACTCCCTCTTCTAATTTATTCTTTCCATATTTATAGATTCTGTCTTCTTTTATTTCCTCTACTAACTTTAAGTAAAAGTAAGTAAAGAGCCCCCGTCATGCCAAGTGGCGTATAGGGAATATGGTGTTAGTGACCATAAATTTGACAGACCTTCAGCACATGATTTTTGGGGTAAATGTGTATTAACCAACTGATCAATTATCAGATGCATTACTAATTAGCAAGCTAACCAATCGACCGACCGACTGATTAACTGACTGACTTACCAGCTAACTAACTAGCTAATTAACTAATTATTTAGCTCAGCGATGGCTAAATGCCGGCCCGTGGGCCAGACCCCGAAACCCCCCCCCGCAGGTCTATTTACCTTGGCCCTTGAAGCTTACACACAAACCACTATATTACACATCTATAAATAAAAATCAAAGTTGCAGTCGGTTAAAAAAAACAACACAACTATCAATGCCGACAATAATCAAAGGATTCCATTATAGGTGGCGCTGCAATGTTACTTTCCTGTCAGTGTTATCGCGTGCATGCATTATTTATATATGACTAAATCGCATCATGTAATTTATGACATACTTTAAGTTTGTCCCTTTGGACCTGATCTTGACTATAATTTGGCTCTCGGCCAACTTGAAGTTGGCTACCACTGAATGTAACTAATTATCAAGTTAACTGGCTGACTAACCTCCAATCAACCGAGTAATCAAATTACAAATTGATCGATAATCGACATAGCGAATATGTAACCGACTAACAGACCAGTTACTACAAAGGACAAGAGGTAAGGTTCGATCCCAATCGACGGCTGCGGGTTCACCAAGCCTTTAATAGGTACCGGATTTTTTTTCTGGGAAAGTAAAGCGGCAAGGACGTAATACCGACCACATTACGCCAAAAACCATGTGCCGAAGGTCTGCAAAATGTATGGTCACTAACACCATATTGAAATTGTGACCTTCCAGGCATGTCGTAAGAGGCGACTAAGGAGATTGATCGATGGCTTGACAAGCTGTCATTGTAAAAAGCATTGTTTTGGAAACAGACCATATATTTTAGAGCAGTGATCTCTGCAATATGTGCCATTTTGGCACGCAAGGTTTCTGTTTTTGAGATTGTGGTTCTGTCCTATGTGCCGTCTTCGGCTCGAAAGGACAATAGATAGATAGAACACCGTATTCCCTAAACGCCACTTGGCGTGACTGGAGTACATTTTTTTTTTAACAGACCAGTTGGCGCGCCGTAAAGACATAGTAACTAAGTGATTGAGTGATGAGTTTTACCACAGAGAGCCAAAGAACAGGGTTTGCAAATGAAGTAGTTTCAACGAAGACGTGAGATGAGTGCAAGCACATAAACAATATACTAAAAATGCTCGCAATAAAAATGCATTTTCGATTGAATCATTGCGCTAATTATGCTTATTTATGCGTCTGATTAATGTGCGGGTCTTGGCAAATGCACCATCACCATAAACGCACGAGAGAGAATGATGGAGACCATAACCGCCAGACGCTGATCTGATCAGGTTAGATGTGAGGATCGTTTAGAAGACAGCTCAGACAGAAAATCTATGCAGTGGAAGAGTAGGGTTAGAGAGTAAACTGACAAGAGGGGTGAAGGGGGGAGGCTAGAACGACGTGTTTGAGCTGAGAGAGAGACAGAGATAAGGTGAGTGAGTAAGTGAGAGAGAGAGTGAGTGAGTGAGAGAGTGAGTGAGAGCGAGAGTGAGAGTGTAAGTGAGAGAGAGAGTGAGTGAGTGAGTGAGTGAGAGAGTGAGTGAGAGTGTAAGTGAGAGAGAGAGAGTGAGTGAGTGAGTGAGTGAGAGAGTGAGTGAGAGAGAGAGTGAGTAAGTGAGAGAGAGAGTGAGTGAGTGAGAGAGTGAGTGAGAGAGAGAGTGAGAGTGTAAGTGAGAGAGAGAGTGAGTGAGTGAGTGAGTGAGTGAGTGAGAGAGTGAGTGAGAGTGTAAGTGAGAGAGAGAGTGAGTGAGTGAGAGAGAGAGTGAGAGAGTGAGTGAGTAAGTGAGAGAGAGAGTGAGTGAGTGAGTGAGAGAGTGAGTGGGTGAGTGAGAGAGAGAGTGAGTGAGTGAGTGAGAGAGAGAGTGAGAGAGTGAGTGAGTAAGTGAGAGAGAGAGTGAGTGAGTGAGAGAGAGAGTGAGAGTGTAAGTGAGAGAGAGAGAGTGAGTGAGTGAGTGAGTGAGTGAGTGAGAGAGAGTGTAAGTGAGAGAGAGAGTGAGTGAGTGAGTGAGTGAGTGAGTGAGTGAGTGAGTGAGAAAGAGAGTGAGAGAGAGTGAGTGAGTAAGTGAGAGAGAGAGTGAGTGAGTGAGAGAGTGAGTGAGAGAGAGTGAGTAAGTGAGAGAGAGAGTGAGTGAGTGAGAAAGTGAGTGAGAGAGAGAGTGAGAGTGTAAGTGAGAGAGAGAGAGAGTGAGTGAGTGAGTGAGTGAGTGAGTGAGTGAGTGAGAGAGTGAGTGAGAGTGTAAGTGAGAGAGAGAGTGAGTGAGTGAGAGAGAGAGTGAGAGAGTGAGTGAGTAAGTGAGAGAAAGAGTGAGTGAGTGAGTGAGTGAGAGAGTGAGTGAGTAAGTGAGAGAGAGAGTGAGTGAGTGAGAGAGAGAGTGAGAGAGTGAGTGAGTAAGTGAGAGAGAGAGTGAGTGAGTGAGAGAGTGAGTGAGAGAGAGAGTGAGAGTGTAAGTGAGAGAGAGAGTGAGTGAGTGAGTGAGTGAGAGAGTGAGTGAGAGTGTAAGTGAGAGAGAGAGTGAGTGAGTGAGTGAGTGAGTGAGTGGGTGAGAGAGTGAGTGAGAGTGTAAGTGAGAGAGAGAGAGTGAGAGAGTGAGTGAGTGAGTGAGTGAGTGAGTGAGTGAGTGAGAGAGTGAGTGAGAGTGTAAGAGAGAGAGAGAGAGAGAGAGAGTGAGTGAGTGAGTGAGTGAGTGAGTGAGAGAGTGAGTGAGTGAGAGAGTGAGTGAGTGAGCGAGTGAGAAAGAGTGAGTGAGAGTGAGTCAGTGAGTGAGTGAGTGAGAGTGAGTGAGTGAGTGAGTGAGTAAGTGAGTGAGAGTGAGTGAGTGAGTGAGTGAGTGAGTAAGTGAGAGAGAGAGAGTGAGTGAGTGAGTGAGTGAGTGAGTGAGTGAGTGAGTGAGTGAGTGAGTGAGTGAGTGAGAGAGTGAGTGAGAGTGTAAGTGAGAGAGAGAGTGAGTGAGTGAGTGAGAGAGAGAGTGAGAGAGTGAGTGAGTAAGTGAGAGAAAGAGTGAGTGAGTGAGTGAGTGAGTGAGAGAGTGAGTGAGTAAGTGAGAGAGAGAGTGAGTGAGTGAGAGAGAGAGTGAGAGAGTGAGTGAGTAAGTGAGAGAGAGAGTGAGTGAGTGAGAGAGTGAGTGAGAGAGAGAGTGAGAGTGTAAGTGAGAGAGAGAGAGAGTGAGTGAGTGAGTGAGTGAGTGAGAGAGTGAGTGAGAGTGTAAGTGAGAGAGAGAGTGAGTGAGTGAGTGAGTGAGTGAGTGAGTGAGTGAGTGAGTGAGTGAGTGAGAGTGAGTGAGTGAGTGAGTGAGTGAGTGAGTGAGTGAGAGAGTGAGAGAGAGTGAGATAGTGAGTGAGTGAGTGAGTAAGAGAGTGAGTGAGTGAGAGAGTGAGAGAGAGTGAGTGAGAGTGAGTCAGTGAGTGAGTGTGAGTGAGTGAGTGAGATAGAGAGAGTGAATGAGTGAGTGAGCGAGTGAGTGAGTGAGTGAGTGAGAGAGAGTGAGTGAGAGTGAGTCAGTGAGTCAGTGAGTGAGAGAGAGTGAGTGAATGAGTGAGAGTGAGAGAATGAGAGTGAGAACGAGATTGTGAACAAAAGAGAGCGAAAAAGAGTTATTGTGAGATAGAAAGAGTGAGAGAGAGAGAGATTGAGAGCGTGAGAGATGGTAAAAGAGAGAGATCTCATGAGAGTTAGAAGAAGAGTATGTCATCTAGGATCATGCAGAACACCGGAGAGCGGGTGGTAGAAGTAGTAACTTGTCTCGCTCTAAACCAGGAATACACAGGTTCGAACCGATATGGTCAAAGTTTTTTTTTTTTTTTTACCGGAGTTGAAATTAAAAACTCAACCCGGTCATCTAGTGGAGAGTACACTGGACAAGCGGCCTTTATTCTCCGGTCCTGTAGGCCCCGTCGACAGAAATGATTTAAAGCCGTATAGATATATTTTTTTAATAGAGCGTTTGATTAACATTTTATTTCTTAATAGCGGAGACAGAGAATCTCTCTCTCTGTCTGCGTTCAGAACTCAATCAGAGTAAGGATTCCAGACTCTCATATGAAGTCAGCTGTCAGGCTAAGTGTGTTGATCGCCCCCACAGACAGAACATCACAATTAGAGTCTGTTAGATCCACTCTGACTGAACACCCGTTAATACGTTGCACTGTGTTCTGCGCCAGTGGAACAGTGCATCCGATTTCAGCCAGCATTTTATTCGGGTTTGCTTTCCCTAGCCTTTGATTGTCCCCAATCTTCCTGCAAGGCAGCAGATTGTCTTTTCTGTAGGGCGATTCTGCCCTTAGATGGTAGACCCTCCCAGGTTTACGAGCACCATCTGCCCGAGTCACTAGAGGTGACTAACACAGACATGCACACACAAAGATGTGAGATGTGACTAACACAGACACGGACACACAAAGATGTGAGATGTGACTAACACAGACATACACACACAAAGATGTGAGATGTGACTCACACAGACATGTACACACAAAGATATGAGATGTGACTAATACAGACATGCGCACAGCGATACGAGGCATGACTAACACTGACACACATCAAGATATATGACACATGACTAACATAAACATGCACATAAATATATGAGATATAACTGACATTGACATGCACACACAAAGATATGACACATGCCTAACATAGACATGCACACAAAGATAAGAGATATGACTAACATAGATATGCACACACAAAGATATGAGATGGGACTGAAATAGCCATGCACACACAAGGATATGAGATGTGACAAACACAGACATGCACACACAAAGATATGAGATATGACTAACATAAACATGCACACAAAGATATGAGATATCACTAATCCAGACATGCACACACAAAGATATGACATATGACTAACACTGGTACACACTAAGATATGAGATATGACTAAACACAGACACACATAAACTAATGAGACATGATTAACACGGACACACCGAGATATGAGATATGACTAACATGACACACACCAAGATATGAGCCATGGCCAGCACACACAAGCTAAGATATGAGCCATGGCTAGGACAGAAACACAGCAAGATATGAGCCATGGCTTCACCAAAAAAACACCAAAAAATGAACCATGTCTAGCACAGAAACACATTAAAGTGCCCATATGCTTGGGCTTGTTGTAGTCGGCAGACTCTTCTGAACGTGGGAATCACAGGTTTCGTTAAACAGTTGTCCGGATATTTGAGAGTGCAGTCTGACCCATAGAACGTTCTCTTGCATGTACAGATTCCCGATCGACTGTTGACAGGTGTCGTTGAAACAGTTGTCCGGACATTTGAGAGTACATATGATGGCACAGCCATCAGAACACATCTGTTCGCACTGTAGCCCAAAATTTCCACCGGGACAAGTGTCATTACAGGTATAGCCAAGAAGTTTACATTGTAGGCATTTTCCAGCGTTTTCCTCAAATAAATGACAGACACTGAGACAAGACCCGGAACAGTCGTGTCCATAGATCCCATGTGAACAGTTGCCGTGACAAGTACCGATGATGACATTGCAGCCTTTACTACACCCACTACACACTGCACAAAACGACCAAGAATGCTCGCCCAGACAATAGGTGTCTGTAAATGTTTGCATCTCACATACCGTCAGTGCACTGTCGGCCTGCGAAATGGTCGGTGAGAACTCAATCTTAATGTGTGCCATTGACGTTTGTGTTTTGACTACAATAGTGTTTACAGCTAAATTAGGGTATGATATATCATTATACTGGAACACTACTCCGCCACTGTCAGAGAAAGCCTTTAGAGTGGCATTCTTTACCCGAACCATAGTGCTAGCTCGATGGTAGATTCGAATGATGTGAGTCTTCTTGGGCGTTGCAAAGTTCAGATACCAGTAAACAGAATTGGTTCCACTTCTCCATTGTGTGTGTGAGTGCAGTCATTGTCATAGAGATTGGTCTTTGTTTTGCTATTAACTGCGGCCTCTGGACCACATCCGTCTCCTGTATAACATGCATCAAATTTGTCGGTCTGGTTTGTGATCTGTTTGAGAGCCACTTTCCGACCCCTACCAATGTAGATGGAGCAGATATTTGCAACTATCGCTCTTTCAATCCGTAACTTGTTGATCAGACCAGCCCCAGGGCAGAAGGCATCAATCTCGTGCGGACTAACTACAAACCTTGATACATTGTTACATGAGGCAGAACCATTCAGTTTTACCGTGAAACTGTCCGGATATTTTTAAGTCATTCGCATAAATCCTAAACCAGGAGCACGGCAAAGATTGATTGAGAGTTGCCTCAACTGATGTAGAACCTGCGTCCGGATTACATGAGGTGTCGTTGTTATCAAACAGGAAAGTAGGTTCAGATTTTTGGGCATATTTGTAAATAAAATCCAAGTACTGACACTGGTGTCCGAAAATTTTGTGCTGACAACTAACATTGTTTGGGCATGTCCCTGTTGTTTTGTCACAAACTAAGCCATTATAGCAGTGACATTGTAACGTACAATTTGCCCCAAACCAACCATCGGCACAAGTAAGGTCATTAGCTTCCATGGTTGCTAACGAAGCCAGCGAATAAAGACTTGATCTACAGCGATGGTTAACGAACTGTATACACACATTTATTATCAAACCTGTGGTTATATTTCAAAAAAATCCGCCATCTCACTGTGGTAACAGATAGCGTGACATTCTCTAATAGAATGAGATAAACCGTTGGAGACAAGGAAAGTCAACATTGTTTACATGGCTTGGACGCAAGAAGCGTCCATTTTTTCGAGACAGAGAATAAACCACACGAAATGATAGACATAATAGTAAAAGAAAGTAAAAAAAAGGCCTCAGTCTGAATAGTAAGAAAACTGAAGTAATGGTCATATCGAAGAAACAATAACCACCATGCAGCATAAAAATAAACAGGACAAATCTGAAACAAGTGCAATGCGCTAAATACCTGGACACAATAATTATATCAGATGGAAGATGCACCATAGAAATAAAAAGCAGAATAGCTTGGGCCAAAATAGTATTTCAGAAAATTAAAAATATCTTATGAAACAAATCTATGTCAATGGGTGTGAGAGAGTTCATCGGTGCTATATGGAGCCAATTCTAACCTATGGAAGCGAATCATGGACAGTAAACAAACAACTGAACAGACGATTAGAGGCCACAGAGATGGGATTTCTCAGAAGAATATTGAAAGTTCCCCGGACAGCTAACAAGAGGAAATTCTCAAACACGCCAACACAAAAAGGTAAAAAAAAAAGTTTTCTTGAGATTGATATTTTGTTGTAAGTAAAGTAAAGTAAAAGTAAAGTACCCCCGTCACGCCAAGTGGCGTATAGGGAAATATGGTGTTAGTGACACTATATTTTACAGACCTTCAGCACATGACTTTTGGGGTAATGTGGTCGGTATTACGTCCGTGCTGATTTACTTTCCCAGAAAAAAATCCGGTACCCATTTAAGGCTGGGTGAACCCGGAAGCCGTCGGTTGGGATCGAACCCTACCCCTTGTCCTTTGTAGTCCCGTTCACTAACCACTGAGCTATCGCGGCTCCCGTTGTAAGTAAAGTAAAGTAAAGTAAAGTAAAGTGCCCCCGTCACGCCAAGTGGCGTATAGGGAATATGGTGTTAGTGACCATAAATGTTACAGACCTTCGGCACATGATTTTTGGGGTAATGTGGTCCGTATTACGCCCGTGCCGCTTTACTTTCCCAGAAAAAAATCCGGTACCCATTTAAGGCTGGGTGAACCCGGAAGCCGTCGGTTGGGATCGAACCCTACCCCTTGTCCTTTGTAGTCCCGTTCACTAACCACTGAGCTATCGCGGCTCCCCAACACAAAAAGGGAGCTCCTAAAAAAAACATCAGAAAGAAACAATCAACATTTTTCGGGCACATCATGAGAAGAGGAAGTTGGAATACTTGGTCACAACTGGCAAAATACAGGGAAAGCGAGATTGCGGACAACAGAGAGTGAAAATACAAAATAGCTTGGTGTCATAGCATGGAAGACAGTCAACAACAGAATTGAAACGATGCACTGTGGATAGAAGATTGTGGACTTACATGATCACCTACGCCAACCGGTATGGCACATAAGGATGATGATTGATTAACATTAATGACTTTACAAACTAGAAGAGGAATATAACAAAATTGCCAAAGTAAATAAAAATAGAGTAACAAAAAGGTTCTGGGTAATACAGCAAAAATGTATGTTTCGGTGTCTTCCTCTCTTGTTAGCGGGTGTCTGGGTGTCAGTCACTCCATCACATCAGTACATTTGTCACTAGTGATCACGTGCACGTCCAGATATGAAACAATTATGAAAATGCATCTTTATCTGATTTACTGATCATTATATTCCTTAAAGAATTATGAAAAGCCTTGATTGAGTTACTGAGTTATTTGCGGGTCATCATCATTGCACTCCGAACATGTCCATAGGTGTTCAGATCCCGTCCTCAGCAAGTCCCGCAGTGTCCAGCGGCTGACGACTTGTGTTGGTAGAAAAGTCTTCTTACAAGCCCACTAAGTTTCTCGTTTCTGGCTGTGTCCATCTTAACTCCTATCTCATTCATCCGAAGGAGTGACGTGGACTCATGGTTGTCGAAGTCCTGTGCTCTTCCCACATCTTGGAGGGCATTGATCATGTCAGCCCGATCCATTGGTTGATCGTCCTCAACGACGGCGCAGCAAGCCAACCTGTCCGCTCTTTCCCGTACTCCCGCATGTTCTGGGACGTAGACAACCTCTACACCTTTACGTATTTTTGACTTCAGCAATGACTCTACCCATTCCACACGTGTAGAGCCCGCTTCTATTTTTATTTTGATCACGCTCATGGAATCACTCAGTATGGCAGGCAGAAACGTCTGTACATACTTCACCAAATGATGTCCAGCACCAGTGAATGATTTTGAAATATTGTCTACTGGTCCTCCTTAAGTCATAAAGTCAGATCGTAGACTGCTATAGTTGTGTGTCGAGGTGAGAGAATAGGCTCCAAGTGCCTCTCTTGATACACTGATTTTCACTTGACGCCAGTGTAGCTTTTACGACATTTAAAAAATAACATTTGGGGTCTAATATAAGCTGGAAGGCGCTTTGGGATGTTGTAAAGATCATGCGACGACAAGACATAATAAAACCCAACCAAAGAAGGCAAACGAAACAAACTCAAACATATAGATCATAATCATCATCCAGTTTTGTAATTATATGATTACTACTTGACTCTCATGACCACCCTTGTAAAGTCTTCTCTGTCCTGCGCTAGATGTCCCGCCTCTTCAGCAGTACCAGCTCGTCTCTTACATCTTATACTCGCCTTCTTTTAGGCCTTCTTTTAGGCCTTCTTTTAGGCCTTCTTTTAGGCCTCTTTTAGGGCGTGACTGGGGCTCTTTACGGTTTATTTTTTTACTGACCACTAACAGAAACCACCTTCATACAAGATGAGATGAGATTGGAATCGTAAGGGAGATGTAACAAAGTATGGGCTGAAGCATTCTGCATTTTTACAAGTGTGTGCATACAAGTGTACTTGCAGATTCAAACAGTTGCGGCACTGGAAAATGGGATTCCTCA
The DNA here is from genome assembly GCA_032433765.1 of Megaustenia siamemsis. NCBI lineage: Eukaryota > Metazoa > Mollusca > Gastropoda > Stylommatophora > Ariophantidae > Megaustenia > Megaustenia siamemsis. The sequence goes on along the minus strand of JAVIAB010000108.1, from coordinate 31,866,845 downwards.
ACGCTAGAAGGTGTAAGGGAAATAGAGCGTTAGAGTCCATATGTTTCAAAGGTGTAAGGGAAATAGAGCGTTAGAGTCCATATGTTTCAAAGGTGTAAGGGAAATAGAGCGTTAGAGCCTTATGTTGCAAAGGTGTAAGGGAAATAGACCGTTAGAGCCTTATGTTGCAAAGACATAAGCCACATTTTATGGGCGATGTAGTCGTTAACCATCGAGGTCGCTCTATGTTCCACGTAAAACATTTCGTGTACCCATTTTCAGACAGTGAGTAAAATTAAGATTAAAATTTAGCCCACCCCCACCCCCTCCTCTTTTCCTTTCCCCCTACATTATGACATTATATAGTACGAGGTACTATAATATTATATATATATATATACACGAGGTTCACACTCTAAAGGTCAACCCTAAACAAGAAGCAGAAAGATTCACGGAGAAAGAGAATACACGACCAAAGGAGAGAAAAGAAAAAAAAATAACATTTCTAGGGGCGCTGAAAAATCCATAGTTAACTATGACTGACGGAGGCTACTAAAACTAGTATAGGGCGCCCTTCCCATCTTTACTTCCATGTTTATCAGATGTCACTCCTGTTTGGAAACCACGTGGATCTGCCTCTGCATTATTACACACTTTGATATTGATCGCTGGGATTATCAACTGCATTCTCAGGGGACACAACTCGTCAAGGTGAATGTTCTACGATGGACAGCAGTTATCGGTTCTAACGCCGATGACGGGTTTAGCAACTGCCAGCAGATATCATCCAATCAGCTGCCATCCCGGTGGCGCCGTCGGTCCATCGCCTGACAACAGCTTCCGTCGGACATCTTAACACGGTGTCACCCGCTTCGCGAGAACGTTCTGTTTTCGTTATCCTTGCGTGTGTGTCAGGTTTTGTTTCAGTTTAAAAACATTTTTCTTTAACGTCTCGTGAAGCGACAGTGTTTTTCCTATTGTTTAATTGTCTTGAATCTGTTTTATCATTCTCTATTTTTCAACTCAAACAGGGGTAGGCCATATACAAGGACCAGGTCTGAAATAGAGGGTCGGATAATCTCACACATTGTGTCAATAAAACCTTAATTTGCCTGCTCAAGTTACTGCAACGTAGACATTATATTAATTGATGGCAAATGGAAGACAGGCAGTAGAGTAGTGTGAGAGAAGGGGAGTAGAGGAGAAAGAACGGGAGAAAGAAATAAAGAGAAAATTTAAAAACAATATAAAAACATTAAAAATAAAACTTACTGTTTTAAAACGAAATGGTGTGTTTTCATTACACACTGGGTTACGGCGACTCAGAACGAAGAAATTATCTGTACTTGATATTTCATTTTAAAAAAAAGCCAGAATGTTCGTAATCTACTTGTCATTGTTAGATAATACAATTATTGTGAAACTAGTCGGTGGCAACTTATTACTAACTTTCAGTAGCTTCCATTTAAAAATGGATGTACCATCTATTCCCACCACCACGATCCCCCAATCCATCCTGACATTAAAGACAAAGCTGTATCATCTTTTGATATCGCAGAATGGTCGACAATAGAAAATATCGCTGTTGTCTAAATGTCTTAAACACGTCAATCTTTGCAATCTGAGATGGTTTAGAAGCATGTTCCACGATCAAATATTTGACAGAATCAATTATGCAAATGAGACAGGGGTAATTAACCGAATATATTTTAGAATTAGACAAGAAATACCGATGGACGATCATAAAGAATATCCATAGAGAGATCAATCAGGAAGACAAAGTTTAGAAGTATACCAAAGTTAGATTTAGACGTTTTTGTGCTCCAGAGGATGATAGTAAGTAGGTAAAGAATAGCATAGAGTTAAGTCAAGGCGTGGGTAAGGAATATCATAGAGTTAAGTCAAGGCGTGGGTAAGGAATATCATAGAGTTAAGTCAAGGCGTGGGTAAGAAATAGCATAGAGTAAAGCCAAGGCGTGGGTAAGGAATAGCATAGAGTTAAGTCAAGGCGTGGGTAAGGAATAGCATAGAGTTAAGTCAAGGCGTGGGTAAGGAATAGCATAGAGTTAAGTCAAGGCGTGGGTAAGGAATAGCATAGAGTTAAGTCAAGGCGTGGGTAAAGAATAGCATAGAGTTAAGTCAAGGCGTGGGTAAGGAATATCATAGATTTAAGTCAAGGCGTGGGTAAGGAATAGCATAGAGTTAAGTCAAGGCGTGGGTAAGGAATAGCATAGAGTTAAGTCAAGCCGAGTTTTAATATTTTAATAGAATGAAGGATCGAGAGTTAGAAATGTCACAGACAAGAAATATGAAGAGATGCCTGAAATAAACAACGGCTATAACTATTGAACACATCCGACCAAGAACAGTAAATGTAGAAATGTTCCATCTGTTTTGTACAGCACTAGGTCTATCAGAATTGTATAAGACAGCGTTCTAATCAAGTAGAATCAGTCATGTCATAGTCAGTCATTATTTAACTACTTGTGTCACTGTCAAGAACATTGTGATTCGCCGCCTCGTTGTATTATGTGTACCCACCATGAATATATCACGCCGTTGACAAAACCAGGTGCCTTGGTGTGGAGACAAATAATAATAAATGAATATTATTATAGAGGGAAACATCCGAGGCGATAATCAGTGAATCAATTCAGAGGAAGAGGTATGTTTACAGCACTCGGAAAAAATGACAAATAATCAACAACAGAAAAAAATATGGACCAAGGCAGGATCGAACCCGTACTCAGTGGCACAGCGACTTGCCACGAAAAGCCAAACGCTAGGGAACACTGCCACTCAGCTAACTAGATGCCTTGGTGTGCATTGATGAAGTCGGATCTGTAGGGCGCAGATATCACGCTTTGCTGTAAACGTAATACAACGCATCTGCGCCTTTTTAACACAATATATGCACAGAATAGGAGTAATTGCTGTCTTTATCTCGGACTAGAGTCACGCAGTCGGGCATTCCCATATCCGCTCTGCCACCAATTCCAGCAACCATCAAAGTGTTTGTCTACTGATTGTACCAGTCCGACATTGATAGAATGTGTTGCGGTCTTTTCCTGCAACTAAAATGTCCATTTCTTAAAGAGACAACAATCTTGCACACAAATCAGTTTCACAACTACCCTTTACAATACATTTTTACACAAAAAGAAAATTAAACTTTCAATTGGCTAAAATAATTAATTGATCTAGTGGGAAAACAAACAAAAAATAAAGAAAAGAAAAGAAAGAAAAGCTATGCAAAGAGGAAGTTACTCCCATCATAACTTGGATAGCTCTAGATGAGTTATTATAGGACTTTATGCTGATTTTAGGATTTCCCATCCGTTCTTGACAATTATATCCGCCATGTTTATGAGTTTGCTTCATCAATTGGGGCGCAAAATATCTGAAAAGCATTAGCATCATTAATATATGCTAGCGCTCGTGTGCGCGCGCGCATACAACACAATTGACTTCGAAGAATACCATGTTTTTTTTAAAAATAACAGTAGATAATTCCTGTCTAAATTGACTAGTTTAGAGTGCTTCTAGTCTGACACACACTGTAGACATCTGCTTCAACTTGTTTGTTTGTTATACAGTCATTGTTTAGGCACTTGGGAAGAACAAGCTTGTAGGACTGGAACACATGGTAGGCTACAAGAACGGTTGTATGGACGGAAGTAAATCAATGGGAGCAGGAAATCACAACTTGTGAAGGGGGGATGGACAATTCCTTGTGGTACAATAATTAACATAGAGAAGTTGCAATAATTAATACAGAGAAGTTGCAATAATTAATACAGAGAAGTTGCAATAATTAATACAGAGAAGTTGTAATTGTTAACACAGAGAAGTTGCAATAATTAACACAGAGACTGTCGAATAATTAAAACAGAAAAGTTGCTATAATAAACACAGAGAAGTCACAATAATTAACACAGAAAAGTTGCTATAATTAAAACACAGAGAAGTTAGAATAATAAACACAGAACAATTTTAACACTTAACACAGAATACTTGCAATAATCGACACAGAGAAATTGCAATAATTGACACAGAGAAGTTGCAACAATTAGCACGGAGAATTTGTCATAATTAACACAGAGAAGTTGCATTCGTTAATATGAAAGGAATGGGGCACGAGATAGCAGAATGAAATCAAATCAGCAACAGACCAAAAGAAGGATATCGAAGAGAGATATTCACAAAAACCACCACAATACAATACGTACCAACTGATATGGCAAGCATAACACTGCAAAGAATGAATTCTATCAATTGCTAGGAAATGGAAAGCACTCCAAGACATGATAAACTAATGGAACCCTAACGTAAACTGTGATCAGATAACACATAGAGAAAGTGCACAGCAAAATGGGAGAATATGCACTGATTACATGAATAGAGATAATGTTACCAGAACCTGTTGTATAAATAATACGATGATTAAGAATATACATTTTCCAAAACAAAGAAATTGAATTAGAAAATAAATAATATAGTTGTTTATAAAATCGTTTTGCAGTGTCTGTACAGCCAAAAATTGCTCTGTCTACACCAGGCTGTAATCAAACCTCTGTCTGTTGGATTGTACTTCTTGCAAGTTTCTGTTTTCGTTGTGTTCATTAATTGCTTGTTTTTGTTTCGCTCCCTCTCTCATACCACCTCCACCCCCGTCAACCGCGGACTTTCTTTTACTCAGGGCTCACTAACTATGAGCGTTCCCATTGGCTGTTCATTCATCATCATCATGTACCGTACCGGTTGACGTAGCCGATCATGTCCTTCCACAATCTTCTATTTACCGTGCATCGTATCAGTTCTGTTGTTGACTGTTTTCCATGCCATGGCACCAAGCTATCCAGCATTTTCTAATTTTGTCGTCCGCGATCTCTCGTTCCATGTATTTTGCCAGTTGTAACAAATTATTCCAACTTTTCTCTTCTCATGATGTCCCCGAAATATGGTGATTGTTTCTTTCCGATGTTTCATAGGAGCTCCCTTTTTGTACTGGCCTCTTGAGAATTTCCTCGTTGGTATTTTTTTTAAGCAGTCCAAGGAACTTAAAATATTATTCTGAGAAATCCCATCACTGTCGTCTCTAATCGGCTTTTCATTTGTTTGTTTACGGTCCATGATTCGCTTCCATAGGTCATAATTGGCTCTATATTGGCTGTTCATTATTTCTTTAAAATAAAGGGCTGGGTAGTCTGGATGCATGACGTCAGCCTCATGACAGGAAGGCTGGGTAGTCTGGATGCATGACGTCAGCCTCATGACAGGAAGACTGGGTAGTCTGGATGCATGATGTCAGCCTCAAGACAGGAAGACTGGGTAGTCTGGATGCATGATGTCAGCCTCAAGACAGGAAGGCTGGGTAGTCTGGAGGCATGACGTCATCCTCAAGACAGGAAGACTGGGTAGTCTGGAGGCATGACGTCATCCTCAAGACAGGAAGGCTGGGTAGTCTGGAGGCATGACGTCATCCTCATGACAGGAATGACCCAAGTTTAAAGCCCCCCTCCCTTGAAGTGGTGGTAATTTTTCAAAAAAAGGAAAAATTAATCGGTGGTTTCTTTATGACGTTACCCTCCTCTGACCTCTTGGGTTGAGAGAGATCCCATGTTTGGCCCTCTCGGGTAACGGCAATAAATACTAGGTCCAAAGTGCAGTCGCGTACGTTAACGGAACCTTGGCTCTTAATATCGAAAAGAGTTGGTCATATATTTGGTCACTGCCCGGGCACAATTGCCAGCAGAAACCTACCCACATTGTGGATCCCAGCGTGGATGCTACGGAGTTCGTGCACTTGGGCTATGATTCTCCTTTATTTTCTCGAGATTCTCGCTTGGGGGTATCGGAACACCATGCAGTCGCCGAGTGTGCAGTAATGATGATTCTAACAACAGCATTTCTTAGTATCGCCATTTCTCAAAGTACAAGACAAAGTACAAGACAAAGTACAAGACAAAGTACAAGGCAAAGTACAAGACAAAGTACAAGACAAAGTACAAGACAAAGTACAAGGCAAAGTACAATGTAATTAAGAAGGGCGGGGAGAAGTTCATTCATTCATGATCCATGACGAGAGACATTGGACATCATGTTCCTCCATAACCCTAACAATTTAATGTCATGTGTTCCACTGCTGATCTTTTCCTGTGCTACCAGCCAAGCCATCCAACATTTGTTCCTCTTTTTGACCTCTACCTCTTCAATCTGATATTTCTTTTGTTGTTATAAACCAATATATACCAGCTTCATAGACTACACCAAAGCTTTTGACAGAATACACCATAAACAACTCATAGACTGCCTACAGATATACATCTAGATGGCACAGACATACGGCTAATGTGTAATTTATACTGGGAGCAAACAGCAATAATAAAATATAGCAAAGAGAACTCTACGCCCAATGATATAAAAGTGGGGTAAGTAAGGGATGCACCCTTACACCAATCTTGTTCAATCTACACTGAGCAAATCTTTAAAAAACATCACAAAGATGTCAGGCCTAAACATTAATGGAAAGATAATCAAAAACCTAAGATATGCTGACGATACTGTACTACTAGCAGAAAATTCTAAAGATCTACAACAATTACTTAATGAAATAAACATCACAAGCAAAATATATAGATTAGATATGAATATCAAAAAAGACTAAAACTATGATCATAAACAAAGATAATACTGAAAACCTACAAGTGGATATCAAAGTTGAAGGAATAGACCTGGAGACAGTTCAGAACTACAACTACCTTGGACATACTATAACCAGTGATGGAAAATGTACAACTGAAATAAACAAAAGTGAACCAGAGACTATCAAAAGGATAAGTGAACCGGAGACGATCAAAAGGATAAATGAACCAGAGACGATCAAGATCCTAGTTTGGAATTTGATCGTCTCTGCTAGCGATCTACTACTAGCGGTAGCCCATTGAAACAGACTATCTAACCTGAGGCAAGCGTGGAGGAAGCGAAGAATCTTTATACCCTCACAAATTGCGTGCTGGATTTCGATGTGTGGCTGCAATTTGCAAATATCGCTGCTTGTAACGTCCAAAAACATTATAGAAATACACCAACATTCAACAAGACAAAAAGAACTAACAATGACTCAAAGAGCCTTAAACAAACGCTACGAAAACGCCAGATTAAGAGGAAGAACGAGATAGAGATGGATAAAGGGAATACTAGAGTCACTAGGAGGGATAACATCAGAAGAGGCCAACAGAAGAGCAAAGAATCGCAGATTGTTTCTCCCCTCCACGCCAACGGCAGCAGAGGAAGGATAGAAGAAGAGGAAGAAGAGGAAGAGGAAGAAGAAAGAAGAAGCTGCTTGTAAAGCGCAGCAAAGGGAAAACAAAAAGAGGAATTTAACCACGTCTCTACAGGGCCACGAGTTGTGTTCATCTGGAGAAGAGAATGTAGAAGAAAAATCATGTTTACACATTGAAACATGTACAGATTAATAATGAGATTATAAATATAACAAGGTTGATATTCAAATGATAAAAATAACAAGATTCATAATAGAGTGATAGACACAAGAAGATTTATAGTGTAATGATAAATACAAGAAGATTTATAGTGTAATGATAAATACAAGAAGATTTATAGTGTAATGATAAATACAAGAAGATTTATAGTGTAATGATAAATACAAGAAGATTTATAGTGTACTGATAAATACAAGAAGCTTGATACTGAAATGTGAAATACAAGAGGATTGATACTGAAATGATAAAGCAACATATACGCATGGTGAAACCAAAGCAAGAAAGTAATTTACGAATTACAATCAATTGTGTAATGTGACTGGCCTAAGAGTTAATTGATAACGGAAGTTATCGTCAGGTATGTCTGTATTCTCACAATCTCTCCATCTCGTCGTAACTTCCATCTTCTGCTGAAATCTAATTGAAGTTACCAGTAAACCAGAAATGCTGACCCATCTCTGGAGTAATTGTTATGTCCATTCCTTAGCCTCCATTCAATGTTCTAGTGCTTCAAACTCTCCCCAGTTTGTGGTCAGGTTGCCTGTACGTGGTTGGAAGTTCTTCCAAGACAAATCACCATCATCAAGTGTTGTGCCTGGAGAAGCAGGATGTCATGCCTCTCCACATGTTTCTTTTGCTTCAGTTTTGATCTATTCTGTTGTTTTTATTCTTTCTACAAAATCAATTCTCCTAAATTACCTGGTGTCTTTTCTTACTGTTTTCATCTATTTATTATTTTGCCTAATTTGTTTCTCTACTCGATCCATTATATAGCGGCTATTCCCTTCTAATCACTTGACCTAGCAAATATGATCGTTTCCCTTTGATATTTACAAGTTTTATTTTTTCCTATCAGTTCAGTGACCTGCAACGATTATCTTGTCCCATTGTGCATGATTGCTTCATGTACGTAAGGACTAGCTCTAAAATAACACTAACATTTGCTATTCACAATTGACTACCATGAGTTGTTGCAAAGTAATAAAGTAAAGAGCCCCGTCACGCCAAGTGGCGTATAGGGAATATGGTGTTAGTGACCATACATTTTACAGACCTTCGGCACATGATTTTTGGGGTAATGTGGTCGGTATTACGCCGGTGCCGCTTTACTTTCCCAGAAAAAAAATCCGGTACCCATTTAAGGCTGGGTGAACCCGGAAGTCGTCGGTTGGGATCGAACCCTACCTTTTGTCCTTTGTAGTCCAGTTCACTAACCACTGAGCTATCACGGCTCCCTTGTGGCGTAACGTACACGACCGAAATTAGCATGTAGTGTCGAACCGTACGGGAAGAGTTAAGTGGACACGGATGTTTTGTGTCGCTGGTCTATAGCAATATATGATATCTGCACCATTTGGCCCGACACATCCGTCTTTGGCACGGGTAGATTTTGCTTTATAATTTTGCCTGGTTTCTGGCCTATTATTTTTGACGTTTAACTGTTAATGTCTCTTTAACGTGCATGAGTGTACACGGGACCTCACGTTTGTCTTCATTATCCGAGAGGAATAGAGATTGAATCTCACTACCCAGAGATCAAGGAACGGTAAAGCTAAGCAGGAAACGAAAAATTCCCACCGCCTGGGGCGAGATTTCAACCCGGATCTTTTTGTTCATATGCCGATATCTTACTTCTGAGTCCCCAGCACACGACTAAAAAGTAATGCGCGAATCCGGTGAAATCTGGACGTCTGGTAACTATAGACACAAAGACGACCCAGCAAAAAATGGATAGACTGAATCATATAGTCACAAAATAAACGGAAGATAATAGCTACTAAAGCAACAAAACATGCGGTGTTTAGAAAGTTACGACCCTATGTGAGGCCTCAAGAGGCAAGATAAAAGAAGAACGAAAAATATAATAAATGCAACCAACAAAAATACAAGTACAACATGGGGCGCTTGAATGAGTCGAGACCACAATGACGCGAGAGGATAGGGTGTTGGAAGAAACGTGGGCGTTGTTTGACCAGGAGATCCGATTTCCAACATTTGGTTCATATCAGGGCTTGCAGTCGGTCCATTTCATTCGCTTGGTGATAAATTTAAATTGTCCTCACTTGATGATACATTTAAGTTGTATTCACTTGATACAAATTTAAGTTGTATTCACTTGATACAAATTTAAGTTGTCCTCACTTGATACAAATTTAAGTTGTCCTCACTTGATACAAATTTAAGTTGTATTCACTTGATACAAATTTAAATTGTCCTCACTTGATACAAATTTAAGTTGTATTCATTTGATACAAATTTAAGTTATTCTCACCTGATACAAATTTAAGTTGCTCTCACTTGATGACAAATTTAAGTTATCCTCACTTTATACAAATTTAAGTTATTATCACCTGATACAAATTTAAGTTGTCCTCACTTGATGACAAATTTAAGTTGTCCTCACTTGATACAAATCTAAATTGTATTCACTTGATACAAATTTAAGTTATCCTCACTTTATACAAATTTAAGTTGTCCTCACTTGATGACAAATTTAAATTGTCCTCACTTGATACAAATTTAAGTTGTATTCACTTGATACAAATTTAAGTTATCATCACTTTATACAAATTTAAGTTGCTCTCACTTGATGGCAAATTTAAGTTGTCCTCACTTGATGACAAATTTAAATTGTCCTCACTTGATACAAATTTAAGTTGTCCTCACTTGATGACAAATTTAAATTGTCCTCACTTGATGATAAATTTAAGTTGCCCCAGCTTGTTGATAGTCTTAAGTTGCCCCAGCTTGTTGATAGTCTTAAGTTGCCCCAGCTTGTTGATAGTCTTAAGTTGCCCCGCTTGTTGATAGTCTTAAGTTGCCCCAGCTTGATGACAAATTTTAGTTGCCTCTTGAACTTAGGAGTCTCAGTGAGTGAGTGGTTATTTCACACGAGGCTAATGAAGCGGTCCCCAGATGTGGCCACAAATAAGGCTTCTGGGTTCACACAGCCTATAAAAATGTGTACCTGAGACTTTTGTGTGAAATAAGGTGTGGTATCTAAAATGTACCTTTCATCATAAGAAAATATGGTTACTCACACAATTGCTTTCGGTTTCGCTTCAAGATGGAAGACTTCAGTCTTGCTATGGGCGGTTCATCACAGGCTTGAAAAGCAACCCTAGTAAAACATCCGCTGAAACTTTGACAAATTAATAGCTCAGCTTTGGGATTAAGAACAAAACAAGACATACGAGACCTAGCGGTGAATTGTCGGACATGAAGAGTTAACAGTACTGACCTATATGTCGTTTTTAGCCTGAGAGGAAGTAGCACCATATTCCAAGTACGCTTATCTAAGGGGTTAAGGCATAAAAATGCGAAGCTGCAGTAAAGCTAAACTGACCCCTGTGTGAACTCCTCTGGTTCTGTGTGCATTTGCGCACATTTCTGTACGTTCACGACAGCCGCACTTGGTTGCTATTTCCTTTTCGTCTTGACCTCTGTTTACACACAGGATAGATAATTTTGTTTTCTTTAACACATTTCGATTGTTTTTGTTTTGGTTGTTTCGTTATAAGTTTTGAGTGTGTGTGTTTTCTTTGTTTGTTCCTGCTGAAGTCCTATTGGGCCGAAACGTCGTTTAGTCTGTGTCGTCCACTTATCACGTAAAGCTTCTTACATACCACTTTTTTCTATTTTTTTAATTTTCCCACGCTTATCTAACCGTGGAGGAAACCCCATTACATCAATGTTTGTGATAACTTCAACAATGATTACACAGGAAACCAAATTACATCAATGTTTGTGATAACTTCAACAATGATTACACTGTTCCGGTATTATTTCAATACTTTCATCATCATCATCGTGTGCCTTCTCCGCAACGAAGGTTGGCTACCATGGATCGCCATTCTACTCTGTTTCTTGCTTTGATGATGCAGGCTGTCATAGATTGACTTGACCATCTTTTGATGTTACTCGTCCATGTTAGTCTTGGTCTGCCTCTGCCTCTTTTACCTTGTATTTTTCCTTCCAATATTACATTTAGTAGGATGTTGTGTCTTTTAACATGCCCCCCAAATTTCATTTGTCTTGTCTTAATTGTATTTAGTAGTTCTCTTTTTATTTTCAGTTGTTTTAAAACTTTATCGTTTGTTATCTTTTGTTTCCAAAGAAAGCAATGGAGAGAAATTTCAATACATTATTTATGCAAAACCAATTCTTTATATCACATCAGAGTCCTAATCTTAAATTCTAATGTTCAACATATTTTTATATTTTTGCTGTCCAGTTTTGGAACTGGATTTGCGCTTTCTAATTGCAGATAGAATTACAATTTGAAATATCTGAATTGCAATCGTCATATTCATTTCAGTCTGCCTATCTGTATGTCACTGAAACTTGCCATCAATCTACACAAGGGGAATAACTACCGCAACCGAAATCTGCTCTATTAAAAAATATGCAGTTTTATATGCGCGTTGTTCTGGCTCTCTGTCTCACTGCCTGGCTGCTACTATCCATCCTTCCATCCATCCATCCATCCATCCATCCATCCATCCATCCATCCATCCATCCATCCATCATCCATCCATCCATCTATCCACCTATCTATCCATCTATCTATCTATCTATCTATCTATCTATCTATCTATCTATCTATCTATCTATCTATCTATCTATCTATCTATCTATCTATCTATCTATCTATCTATCTATCTATCTATCTATCTATCTATCTATCTATCTATCTATCTATCTATATATCTGCCTATCTATATATCTATCTATCTATCTATCTATCTATCTATCTATCTATCTATCTATCTATCTATCTATCTATCTATCTGTCTATCTGTCTATATATCTATCTATCTATCTATCTATCTATCTATCTATCTATCTATCTATCTATCTATCTATCTATCTATCTATCTATCTATCTATCTATCTATCTATCTATCTATCTATCTATCTATCTATCTATCTATCTATATCTATCTATCTATCTATCTATCTATCTATCTATCTATCTATCTATCTATCTATCTATCTATCTATCTATCTATCTATCTATCTATCTACCTACCTACCTACCTACCTATCTACCTACCTACCTACCTACCTACCTACCTACCTACCTACCTACCTACCTACCTACCTACCTATCTATCTATCTATCTATCTATCTATCTATCTATCTATCTATCTATCTATCTATCTATCTATCTATCTATCTATCTATCTATCTATCTATCTATCTATCTATCTATCTATCTATCTATCTATCTATCTATCTATCTATCTATCTATCTATCTATCTATCTATCTATCTATCTATCTATCTATCTGTCTGTCTGTCTGTCTGTCTGTCTGTCTGTCTGTCTGTCTATCTATCTATCTTTCTATCTATCTATCTATCGATCTATCTATCTATTTATCTGTCTGTCTGTCTGTCTGTCTGTCTGTCTTTATGTCAGTCTGTCTCTCTCTGCCTTCTCCTTCCTTCTGCCATTCTCACACCCCACAGACACTTCACATATCACCACAAACAAAACACACTGATATCACATCGCTCGTAAAGAATCCAATTTATCTGAAATTTGATATCGCTGGTTTTATTGATCGCGAGCAACCTTTCCAGAAATATAGAGAATGTTTATTGTAAGGCCTTATTTTTTGTGACTGCCATCATTGCTAAATTATATTTATGCAAACGCAAACATAAGGTTTAGCTTTATCAATATCTCCTTGATAGTGGTCCTTTCTCTTTTTCCTCGAAGTGATATTTTATTATCTTGAAATCCTTTCTTTGTGTTTTAGGCTTTAAAATTGAAGACATTGGTACGTTTGTGTGAAACTGTCATTTTGTCTGATATTGTTATGTTATGAATGAGTTGTTTATAAACGATTTGTTTCTAACCGGTTACTTCTTTTGTTTCTCATAAACGGTAAATGACAGTCGCAGATGTGCAGAAGTAACTTCCGGCGACACACCAGCACGAACAAATCTTTGTTGTTAGGTAGACTGAAAGACAGAAACATAGAAAAGGAATCAGGCAATCAGACAAATTAATGGATGGACAGATAAATAGACAGACAGACAGAAATATAGATAGATAGATAGATAGATAGATAGATAGATAGATAGATAGATAGATAGATAGATAGATAGATAGATAGATAGATAGATAGATAGATAGATAGATAGATAGATAGATAGATAGATAGGTAGATAGGTAGGTAGGTAGGTAGGTAGGTAGATAGATAGATAGATAGATAGATAGATAGATAGATAGATAGATAGATAGATAGATAGATAGATAGATAGATAGATAGATATACAGGCAGACAGACATATAGACAGACATATAGATAGATAGAAACATGCCCATTATTAGAGGATCAGCTCATTTATGTCAACAAAGGATAAGACGTGATCCTACTAGCTGAGATTGTCTCTGCAAACCTTTGTTGGACGATTTCAAATACCAAATTTGGTCGCTCATTCCGTTTAAGATTTGCGTAAAAAAAAAAATAACAGATTCAAATCTCATTTCAGTTTGTTGGCTTAAAAACAAATATCAGATCTGTTATTTGCTGGCCGACTCAAAGTTTTCATTCTATAATTTATTGGTTAAAAGGAAGAGGGCTGAGGTGGGGATATTATAGATTTGTTGTGGCTGAACGATTTCGCTTCTGAAGTCGTAGATTTTGAAGGCTAGAATTATTGGCCTTTGTGATCTTAGTGTTTTTTTTTTAATATTTGATTTCAACCTGATCAAATTCACTTATATGTTCTAAGACTTATTGAAGCTGATGTATTTCATTTCTGGCACTTGTTCAAGTTAGCTGATTTTATTTATCAGATTTGATTGAGCGGATCTATCTTAATAGAATCCGTCCTGAGGGACAAAAAGATAGAGAGAAGCAAATAGAAAAGATGCCAGGCAGCTTAAAAGAGTGGCTTAGCTGAAGGCCAGCAACGAGAAATGATAAATAACTGACGAGATCGAGAGTTGTGGAAAGACATGATCACTTACGCCAGCAGGAATGGTAGTTGATGATCTATCTTATCTTTTTGGAAGGCGATTTCTTAACGTCGATTGAGTTTTCTTTGCACTAGCAACCTTTCTTCTGAGCTTTGGCGGTTTGTGTGTGAATGTTTTAACACATTTCGAGTAATAAATGTGTTGATAATAGTCGTTTCCACTTCTCACGACAGGGTGTATTGTCACTTCTTACTTAGTTTTTTAGCTCCCTGTGGAGCATAGGTCTTCAATAAACACTTTCCAAGTCGTTCTGTTTTTTGCAATTCTTTTAAGATCATTCCATGTCTTCCCCATCATCTTCATCTCTGCTTCTATCTGTCTTCTCCAAGAATTCCTTGGTCTTCCTCTTTGTCTTTTCCCCTGGGGATTCCAAAAAGGCCTATCCAGCGCCATCGTCTTCTCTGTATCACTTTATCCACTGGTGTCTGACTGGTACATTTCCATAATTCTATGTTAGTGAATTTGTCCTGCCATTTCCATCCTTTTATTCTGCGTAAGCGTCCATTAATGAAAGTCTGTATCTTCGTGATTGTCAATTTTGTTGTTCTCCTTGTTTCACAGCCATATAATAGGACCGACTTAACATTTGAGTTGAACATTTTTATTTTTATATTTAACCTAATTTCTTTGGATTTCCATATGTTTCCCAGTGCAGTGAAAGCTCCTCTTGCTATTGATATCCTTATTTTGGTATCATTTTCTGTGGTTCCCTCTTTATCTATATTACTGCCCAGATATATGTAAGATTGTACGTCTAGTAGTGGTATTTCTCCTAGTTTTATTTGGTTATTGTCAACTGTATTAATTCTCATAATGTTGGTTTTATCTCTATTAATCTTCAGTCCTAGCTGTTGTGATCTCTCATCAAGTATGCTCATTCTATCCTGCATATGTTGATGGTTGTGTGATAGGAGAGCTATGTCATCAGCAAAGTCTAAATCATCAAGTTGTTTGGTCAGTGACCACTGGATTCCATTTCTGTTGTTTTGAGTTATTTTCATAATCCAATCTATGGCCAGTAGAAAGAGAAATGGAGACAGAAGGTAATCCCTGCCTTAGTCCTGTTCTTATTTCAAAGGCTTCTGTAAGCTGTCCTTCATGCACCACACTATATTTCGTTCCTTCATACATTGTTTTTATCAGGTTAATACACTTTATGGGGATTCCGTAATGACTCAGCAACTTCCAATGCATTCTTCCGTCTAAACTATCAAATGCCTTTTCGTAATCTATGAATCCACTATAAAGTGGGGATTTTAGTTCTAAACTTTGTTGAACTATTATACGTAGTCTAGTTATTTGATCAGGACATGATCTGTTCTTCCTAAAACCTGCTTGTTCATCTCTCAAATGTTTCTCTGTTGCCGCTTTTAGTCTCTCCAGAATGATTCTGCTTAATATTTTTCCTGGCACTGATAGTAGCATAATTCCCCCATAATTTGTGCACTCCTGTAAATTTCCATTCTTTGGTAGTTTGAACATATAACCTTCTTTCCAGTCTTTAGGTATTTCTTCCCTCTCCCAAATTGTATCTAATAGATTATGTAACATCTTGGTTGAGGTGTTATTATCTGCTTTGATGGCTTCCGAAGGAATTTCATCTGGTCCTGTGGCTTTACCATTTTTTAATAGTTAATTAATAATAGTGTATTGTCACACTCGACAGGAAATGTGGGGAACATAACTCAGTCCTGGTCAATGCGGAGGTCAACGCTCTCATCCGGAATAACACCGATGGGAAAGATGCAGTCATCTATACAGACAGATCTGTACTACGACACCAAAGGAGTGCAAGGGCATTTACAGCACGCTGGACAGGCAGAATAGTCAAGCGGTGCTTACGTTATGACAACGAGTTGCATGTCGAATGACACAGAACTGGAGTCGTCAGTCGCTGGACACTCCGGGACGTGCTGAGGAGGGCTTCTCAGCACCTATGAATATGTTCGGAGTGCAATGATGATGTCCCGCAAATAACTCATTAACAATAACTCGCAGGACAGATAAAAAAAAAATAATAGTCGATTTCCCTTCCCATGACATATATTTTGGATAGTAGCCAGTTTCACTTATCAGGACATATATTTTTTGTATTATAGTGGATTCCACTTCTAAGGACTGAGATTTTTTGATATCAGTTGATTTCACTTTTCAGGATAGATATTTTTTTAAAATAATAATCAATTCCATTTCTGAAGTCTGAGAGTTGTCGAGAATAATAGATTTGACATCTGTCTGAATTATTATCGCTAAAATATATCGATTCCATTGTGAGGCCTGAGATTTGGTTTGGCTTATCGATCTCAGCTCTGATGGCTGATATTTTATAAAATTGTGGGCTGGGTGGTCAGACAAAAAAAAGGTAAGATGTTGGTGTCTGGACAAGACGATCGCGTTGGAATTGTTAATAGTTCTTTTTGGATAAGAAGATCCCGTTGGAATTGTTAATAGTTCCTTTTGGATAAAAAGATCCCGTTGGAATTGTTAATAGTTCCTTTTGGACAAGACGATCCCGTTGGAATTGTTAATAGTTCCTTTTGGACAAGACGATCCCGTTGGAATTGTTAATAGTTCCTTTTGGATAAGAAGATCCCGTTGGAATTGTTAATAGTTCCTTTTGGATAAGAAGATCCCGTTGGAATTGTTAATAGTTCCTTTTGGACAAGAAGATCCCGTTGGAATTATTAATAGTTCCTTTTGGACAAGAAGATCCCGTTGGAATTGTTAATAGTTCCTTTTGGACTAGAAGATACTGTTGGAATTGTTAATAGTTCCTTTTGGATAAGAAGATCCCGTTGGAATTGTTAATAATTCCTTTTGGACAAGAAGATCCCGTTGGAATTGGTAATAGTTCCTTTTGGATAAGAAGATCCCGTTGGAATTGTTAATAATTCCTTCTGGACAAGAAGATCCCGTTGGAATTGTTAATAATTCCTTTTGGACAAGAAGATCCCGTTGGAATTGTTAATAATTCCTTTTGGACAAGAAGATCCCGTTGGAATTGTTAATAATTCCTTCATTGTTTTACTCTCCTTCAGTCTCTGGTTAGTGAAAACCCTCTCTAGTATCGATCTAAAATCTCTCGTGCACTTTCTGCACGCTAGAGCATCGTTGACAGTTACAAGTATAAGAGAGTAGGTAAAAATGATCGCCACCTGGGACAAAGCTATTAAAAATAATCCACTGATACCGAAGGAGTATGTGTCGGGCCAAAAGGAGTAGATGTCGCTGTCTGTCGCAAACTAGCGACACAAGGTATCTACGCCCACCTGACAGGCGAAGGTTGAAGAATAAGAAGATATGGGGCAGATCGAGTCAATTTCTGAGGTCTGTTGCAAATCAAAATACAAAGTGACGAAGTGATTTGTGAAAATACGCATGGGCAGGCTTTCGCTTCTTCCTTTGAGCTCCCTGCAGAGGTCTTCAAAAACACTTTCCATGCCGTCCCGGTTAGTGTCTTTAAGATCGTCCCATGTCTTCCCCATCTTCTTCATCTCTACTTGTACCTGTCTTTTCCAGGTATATTTTGTCTTCCCCTTTGTCTCCTGTGGTGGTTCCAAATGTGGCTTATCTTGTAATACTCTCAGTATTCCCTAATGTATGCTATGTCCAGCGTATCGACTCACTCCTATTGTTTTTGCTCACTGGTATTTCTCTGGTTCTGTCTCCATAGTTCCAAGTTAGTAATATTGTCCTGCTATCTCCCATTCTTTTATTCTGCGAAAGCATTCATTATTAAAGAGGTCTACATGACTCGACAGTGAACATTCTGTTGATGGTGAGACTGTATAGTGAAGTCATCTTTTTTCATTGAGACAAATTTGAATGTGAAATATTGTCAAAAGCCGACATCATTAAGCGCCCGAATGGCTGCGTTATCGACCCGTTGGTCTTCGCCTGACGTCAAGACTATTAATCTACACCGCAATCAGAAGTGACAGTTGTGCGAAACATACACAGAAAATATGAATTATAAAACACAAGTAAAGAAAGAAGTTTTTCATTAAGGAAAGAGCAGTTAGAATCAATGTGAGGCTTTCCGCATGAGAAAGCTCGTTTTAAGAGGCGCGGGATTTGGCTCCTGATTAAGATGGATCTGTGTTCGCTTGCGCATTAACAAGCTCGGATTTCAAGTAAAGTGTCCTTTAGATCTGGCCTGATTTGGGGGGGGGGGGGGGGGGGGTGGTCTGGGTTTGCCAGTCATGTTTTGAATTTTGCGCACGCAAACACACGCGCAAATACTCTGGTAGACGAGAGATCGATTTAGATGAACTGATGGTTCATGTAGCTGGGTGGTTAGCTCTTTGAGTGTAGAGTTGGGGAAGAGGCGCTAGACAACCTGCAGTCTCCACTGTAGGGCCAATGATCTATAGCTGATCAAGACCTAGCTTCATCTTTCCGTTAGACTCCTGGTACAGCCAAGTGTTAAAAAAACACTGACTAACGAAGTGAAGACGGCTGCATTCCCTGCAGAGAAGATATTGGTGATATAGAAGACCTAGTGTTGCAGTATCTCAAGCTTCAACATTTCAATTAGATCCTGAGATTCCAGGAACGCCATTACAAGACAACATCAACATTCAGGGCTAAGAACGAACAGCTCGTGTTCCCAACTCATTAGATCTCTATTCTATTCTATTCTATTCTATTCATGAAATTAGTTTCATTTCAATCGAGACCTGTCCCACCGCCCACCTGCAAGCGTATGCAGAATGACTGTTCCAATATGGTATTAATTGTAGCTACCTCTGCTTTTCCCACAAAGAACTCATTAGATTATCTCTGAAGATAAATAAGACACAATTGTTTCTTGTAATATAAAATTGGCATTTTAGTAACACCCCTAGACACAATGAGCCACTCATGCTGTAGATCGATGCCATTTGGCTCATTCCTAAAACTGCAATTCGATTAAAATGAGCCAAATTTTTCTCTCTCACACAATACATTTTGTCACCATCATCATTGAGTGCCGTCTCCGCATCGAAGGTTGGCTACCATGGAGCGCCATTCTGCTCTGTCTCTTGCTTTGATGGTGCAGATTGTCATAGGCTGACTTGTCCATCTTTTTATGTTACTCGTCCATGTTAGTCTTGGTCTCCACCAAAATACCTTGTATTTTCCCTTCCAATATTACTTTTATTAGTCTGTTGTGTCTTTTAACATGACCCAAAAATTTCATTTGTCGTGCTCTAATTGTGTTTAGTAGTTCTCTTTACATTTTAAGTTGTTTTAAAACTTCCTCGTTTGTTTTCTTTTCTTTCCATCCAATTCTACCTATTCTTCTATAAATCCACATTTCAAAAACTTCAATTTTCTGTTCTGTTTTCTGGTCTAATGTCTACGTTTCTGCACCATGCAGGAATATTGAGAAGATGTAACATTTTGCTATTCTTAGTTTTAGCCCTAGTGTTATTTGTTTTGATGTTAGTATATTTTTAATGGCATTGAAATTACTTTTTGCCATACCTATTCTTTTATTTATTTCAGTTGTACATTTTCCATCACTGGTTATAGTATGTCCGAGGTAGTTGTAGTTCTGAACTGTCTCTAGATGTATTCCTTCCACATTGATATTTAATTGTAGGTCTTGAGAATTTTCTTTGTTTATGATCATAGTTTTAGTCTTATTGATATTCATATCTAGTTAATATTTTTTGCTTGTCATGTTTATTACATTAAGTAATTGTTGTAGATAGTTAGGATTTTATGCTAGTAGTACAGTATTATCAGCATATCTTAGGTTATTGATTATCTTCCCATTAATGTTTAGGCCTGGCATCTCAGTGATGTTTTTAAAGATTTGCTCAGTGTATAGATTGAACAAGCTTGGTGATAGGATGCATCCTTGTATTACTCCTCTTTTTATATCAATGGGTGTAGAGTTCTCCTTGTTATATTTTATTATTGCTGTTTGCTCCCAGTACAAATTACATATCAGTCGTATATCTGAGTCATCCAGATTTATAATACATTTTGTAGCTTAATTTATTTGGATATTGTAACATTTGACAAGAGAATAACAAAACAATTCTTTAGATGAGAATCAATGGGCAAATAAAAAAGAGGCTAACAAAGATAAACTCAAAAAAAAAAACACCGGTGGGAAAAACAGCAGGCATCAGCTCCCTTCTAAAACTGAGATGCTCATCCAGAGCTAGGGACGTGTGACGAGATACAATGCGAGTCTTGTGCAAAGTCTGACACTTAATAGCAAATATTGTTAGATGCGGAGAGTCTAGAATTTTTGCCTAACGTGTTGTCTACAGCTGGAAAGGACAATAGAAAGATAAACGGACGGACGGACGGACGGACGAACGGACGGACGGACGGACGAACGGACGGACGGACGAACAAACGAACGGAAGAACGGACAAACGAACGGATGGACGAACGAACGGACAGACAGGCAGGACAGACAGACAGACAGACAGACAGACAGACAGACAGACAGACAGACAGAGAAATCTATTTTAGTAGAATAAAGGTTCAAAGACTTTTAAATTGTATACTGTCTTGTGGACATATGCCCTGAATAAGTGTTATTATAATTTAATGTACAATTTATATAAATTAACTGCACAAGAACCATAGTGTCACGTATAGAAAATAATTCTAAAATGAGTAAATCGGAGGCAAAATGCCTGACAACAAGAGAGCTGGAAGCTGCTAGCAACTCATAGCTGATTGTTTGCGTCAGGATCGGTGAACCATCGAGACCCTACATCATCTTTTCGCGGAGCCTATAGTAACAGACTAACCAGTCTAGTCTGGCCAAGTGGGTAGGAATCGAAGAGGAAGGCAACCGGTTACTCCAAATTACTGTACTGACGTCGGATGTGTTGGGCCGAAAGGGGCAAACAAACCACATCACTCTCCATCTACTTAATGTCTTTTTAATAACGAATGACGAAGACGGCTCTTCAACCCTTTAGAAGTCATCGTGAGAACGTCAGAAAGAGAAACATAAACGAGTTAATCTGTAAAGCCAACAAAAAAAAAGTAAATCTGTAAAGATAATGGAAAAGAAACGAGTAAATCTGTAATGACAACACAAATACCAGTGACCAACTTATCAGTGAAACAACTGTGACCAGAGATTTTCTGATAGAAAAGGCAGAGCTGCCTGCCGTTTGCTGACCATGCCACCCTTAAATTGTCGATAGTCCTGGAAACATCTGACCCATGACATCATATTTTCTATCCTCTACAACAGATATCGAATAGTCTTTACTAACCTCTGTCTCTTATCCCAGGGCTAACTGCGGGTTTCAAACTTCATTCAAAATTCTAGTAATCTCATCATTTAGTGACACTCTTAACTTAGGTGACGCTCGTAACTTAGTGACGTTCATAACTTAGTGACGCTCGTAACGTAGGTGACACTCGTAACATAGTGACGCTCGTAACTTAGTGACGCTCATAACTTAGTGACACTCTTAACTTATGTGACGCTCGTTACTTAATGACGCTCTTCACTTAATGACGCCCGCAACTTAGTGACGCTCATAACTTAGTGACGCTCATAACTTAATGACGCTCTTAACTTAATGACGCTCGTAACTTAGTGACGCTCGTAACTTTGTGACGCTCGTAACTTAGTGACGCTCATAACTTAGTGACTCTCATAACTTAGTGACGCTCGTAACTTAGTGACGCTCATAACTTAGTGACGCTCATAACTTAGTGACGCTCGTAACTTAGTGACACTCATAACTTAGTGACGCTCATAACTTAGTGACGCTCGTAAATTAGTGACGCTCATAACTTAGTGACGCTCATAACATAGTGACGCTCATAACTTAGTGACGCTCGTAACTTAGCGACGCTCATAACTTAGTGACGCTTGTAACTTAGTGACGCTCATAACTTAATGACGTTTTTAACTTAGTGACGCTCATAACTTAGTGACGCTCATAACATAATGACGCTCTCAACTTAGTGACGCTCATAAATGAGTGACGCTCATAACTTAATGACGCTCTTAACTTAGTGACGCTCATAAATGAGTAACGCTCATAACTTAATGACGCTCATAAATGAGTGACGCTCATAACTTAATGATGCTCTTAACTTAGTGACGCTCATAAATAAGTGACGCTCATAACTTAATGACTAGCAACGCAAATAAATGAGTGACGCTCATAACTTAATGACGCTCTTAACTTAGTGACGCTCATAAATGAGTGACGCTCATAACATAGTGACGCTCGTAACTTTGTGACGTTCGTAACTTAGTAACGATCGTAACTTAGTGACGCTTATAACTTAATGACGCTCATAACTTAATAACGCTCTTAACTTAGGTGACGATCGTAACTTAGTGATTCTCATAACTTAGCGACGCTCATAACTTAATGACGATCGTAACTTAATAACGCTCTTAAATTACGTGACGATCGTAACTTAGTGACGCTTATAACTTAGCGACGCTCATAACTTTGTGACGCTCATAACTTTGTGACGCTCATAACTTAATGACGATCGTAACTTAGTGACGTTCATAACTTAGTGACGCTCATAACTTTGTAACGTTCGTAACTTAGTGACGATCGTAACTTAGTGACGCTTATAACTTAATGACGCTCATAACTTAATAACGCTCTTAACTTAGGTGACGATCGTAACTTAGTGACTCTCATGACTTAGCGACGCTCATAACTTAATGACGATCGTAACTTAATAATGCTCTTCAATTACGTGACGATCGTAACTTAGTGACGCTTATAACTTAGCGACGCTCATAACTTAGTGACGCTCATAACGTAGTGACGCTCATAACTTAGTGACGCTCATAACCTAGTGACGCTCATAACTTAGTGACGCTAGTAACTTAGTGACGCTCATAACTTAGTGATGCTCGTAACTTAGTAATGCTCATAACTTAGTGACGCTCGTAACTTATTGACGCTCATAACTTAGTGACGCTCGTAACTTAGTGACGCTCATAACTTAGTGACGCTCATAACTTAGTGACGCTCGTAACTTAGTAACGCTCATAACTTAGTGACGCTCATAACTTAGTGACGCTCGTAACTTAGTGACGCTCATAACTTAGTGACGCTCATAACTTAGTGACGCTCGTAACTTAGCGACGCTAATAACTTAGTGACGCTCGTAACTTAGTGACGCTCATAACTTAATGACGTTTTTAACTTAGTGACGCTCATAACTTAGTGACGCTCGTAACTTAGTGACGCTCATAACTTAGCTACGCTCATAACTGAGTGACGCTCATAACTGAGTGACGCTCTTAAAACTTAGGTAACGATCGTAACTTAATGACGCTCTTGACTTAGGTGACGATCGTAACTTAGTGACGCTCATAACTTAGTGACGCTCATAACTTAGTGACGCTCATAACTTAGCGACGCTCATAACTTAGTGACGCTCATAACTTAGCGACGCTCATAACTTATCGACGCTCATAACTTAGTAACGCTCATAACTTAGTGACGCTCATAACTTAGTGACGCTCATAACTTAGTGACGCTCATAACTTTGTGACGCTCATAACTTAGTGACGCTCATAACTTAGTGACGCTCATAACTTAGTGACTCTCATAACTTAGTGACGCTCATAACTTAGTGACGCTCATAACTTAGTGACGCTCATAACTTAGTGACGCTCATAACTTAGTGATGCTCATAACTTAGTGACGCTCATAACTTAGCGACGCTCATAACTTTGTGACGGTCATAACTTAGTGACACTCATAACTTAGTGACGCTCATAACTTAGCGACGCTCATAACTTATCGACGATCATAACTTAGTGACGCTCATAACTTAGTGACGCTCATAACTTAGTGACGCTCATAACTTAGCGACGCTCATAACTTTGTGACGTTCGTAACTTAGTGACGCTCATACTTTAGCGACGATCATAACTTTGTGACGTTCGTGACTTAGTGACGCTCATAACTTAGCTACGCTCATAACTTTGTGACGTTCGTAACTTAGTGACGCTCATAACTTAGCGACGATCATAACTTTGTGACGTTCGTAACTCGGTGACGCTCTTAACTTAGGTGACGATCGTAACTTAGTGACGCTCATAACTTAATAAAGCTCTTAACTTAGGTGACGATCGTAACTTAGTGACGCTCATAACTTAATAAAGCTCTTAACTTAGGTGACGATCATAACTTAGTGACGCTCATAACTTAGTGACGCTCATAACTTAGTGACGCTCATAACTTAGTGACGCTCATAACTTAGCGACGCTCATAACTTTGTGACGTTCGTAACTTAGTGACGCTCATAACTTAGCGACGCTCATAACTTTGTGACGTTCGTAACTTAGTGACGCTCATAACTTAGCGACGATCATAACTTTGTGACGTTCGTAACTTGGTGACGCTCTTAACATAGGTGACGATCGTAACTTAGTGACGCTCATAACTTAATAAAGCTCTTAACTTAGGTGACGATCGTAACTTAATAACGCTCTTAACTTAGGTGACGATCGTAACTTAGTGACGCTTATAAGTTAGTAACTATCGTAACTTAGTGACGCTTAGAAGTTAGTAACGATCGTAACTTAGTGACGCTTATAACTTAATAACGCTCTTAACTTAGGTGATGATCGTAACTTAGTGACGCTTATAACTTAATAACGTTCATAAATTAGGTGACGGTCGTAACTTAGTGACGCTCATAACTTAATAACGCTCTTAACTTAGGTGACTATCGTAACTTAGTGCCGCTCATAACTTAGTGACGCTCATAACTTAATGACGCTCATAACTTAATAACGCACTTAACTTAGGTGACGATCGTAACTTAGTGACGCTCATAACATAATGACGCTCTTAATTTAGGTGTCTATCGTAACTTAGTGACGCTCATAACTTAATAACGCTCTTAACTTAGGTGACTATCGTAACTTAGTGACGCTCATAACTTAATAACGCTCTTAACTTAGGTGACTATCGTAACATAGTGACGCTCATAACTTAGTGACGCTCATAACTTAATAACGCTCTTAAATTAGGTGACGATCGTAATTTAGTGACGCTCATAACTTAATAACGCTCTTTACTTAGGTGACTATCGTAACTTAGTGACGCTCATAACTTAGTGACGCTCATAACTTAATAACGCTCTTAACTTAGGTGACTATCGTAACTTAGTGACGCTCGTAACTTAGTGACGCTCATAACTTAATGACGCTCATAACTTAATAACGCTCTTAACTTAGGTGATGATCGTAACTTAGTGACGCTCATAACTTAGTGACGCTCGTAACTTTGTAACGTTCGTAACTTAGTGACGCTTATAACTTAGTGACGATCGTTACGATGTGACACTTATAACTTAATGACACTCATAACTTAATAACGGTCTTAACTTAGGTGACGATCGTAACTTAATGACACTCATAACTTAATAACGGTCTTAACTTAGGTGACGATCGTAACTTAGTGACGCTCATAACTTAGCGACGCTCATAACTTAATGACGATCGTAACTTAATAACGCTCTTAACTTAGGTGACTATCGTAACTTAGTGACGCTCGTAACTTAGTGACGCTCATAACTTAATGACGCTCATAACTTAATAACGCTCTTAACTTAGGTGATGATCGTAACTTAGTGACGCTCATAACTTAGTGACGCTCGTAACTTTGTAACGTTCGTAACTTAGTGACGCTTATAACTTAGTGACGATCGTTACGATGTGACGCTTATAACTTAATGACACTCATAACTTAATAACGGTCTTAACTTAGGTGACGATCGTAACTTAATGACACTCATAACTTAATAACGGTCTTAAATTAGGTGACGATCGTAACTTAGTGACGCTCATAACTTAGTGACGCTCATAACTTAGTGACGCTCATAACTTAGTAACGCTTATAACTTAGTGACGATCGTAACTTAGTGACACTCATAACTTAGTGACGATCGTAACTTAGTGGCGCTTATAACTTAGTGACGATCGTAACTTAATGACGCTCATAACTTAGTGACAATCATAACTTAGTGACGCTCATAACTTAGTGACGCTCATAACTTAGCGACGCTCATAACTTAGTGACGCTCATAACTTAGCGACGCTCATAACTTATCGACGCTCATAACTTAGTAACGCTCATAACTTAGTGACGCTCATAACTTAGTGACGCTCATAACTTAGTGACGCTCATAACTTTGTGACGCTCATAACTTAGTGACGCTCATAACTTAGTGACGCTCATAACTTAGTGACTCTCATAACTTAGTGACGCTCATAACTTAGTGACGCTCATAACTTAGTGACGCTCATAACTTAGTGACGCTCATAACTTAGTGATGCTCATAACTTAGTGACGCTCATAACTTAGCGACGCTCATAACTTTGTGACGGTCATAACTTAGTGACACTCATAACTTAGTGACGCTCATAACTTAGCGACGCTCATAACTTATCGACGATCATAACTTAGTGACGCTCATAACTTAGTGACGCTCATAACTTAGTGACGCTCATAACTTAGCGACGCTCATAACTTTGTGACGTTCGTAACTTAGTGACGCTCATACTTTAGCGACGATCATAACTTTGTGACGTTCGTGACTTAGTGACGCTCATAACTTAGCTACGCTCATAACTTTGTGACGTTCGTAACTTAGTGACGCTCATAACTTAGCGACGATCATAACTTTGTGACGTTCGTAACTCGGTGACGCTCTTAACTTAGGTGACGATCGTAACTTAGTGACGCTCATAACTTAATAAAGCTCTTAACTTAGGTGACGATCGTAACTTAGTGACGCTCATAACTTAATAAAGCTCTTAACTTAGGTGACGATCATAACTTAGTGACGCTCATAACTTAGTGACGCTCATAACTTAGTGACGCTCATAACTTAGTGACGCTCATAACTTAGCGACGCTCATAACTTTGTGACGTTCGTAACTTAGTGACGCTCATAACTTAGCGACGCTCATAACTTTGTGACGTTCGTAACTTAGTGACGCTCATAACTTAGCGACGATCATAACTTTGTGACGTTCGTAACTTGGTGACGCTCTTAACTTAGGTGACGATCGTAACTTAGTGACGCTCATAACTTAATAAAGCTCTTAACTTAGGTGACGATCGTAACTTAATAACGCTCTTAACTTAGGTGACGATCGTAACTTAGTGACGCTTATAAGTTAGTAACTATCGTAACTTAGTGACGCTTAGAAGTTAGTAACGATCGTAACTTAGTGACGCTTATAACTTAATAACGCTCTTAACTTAGGTGATGATCGTAACTTAGTGACGCTTATAACTTAATAACGTTCATAAATTAGGTGACGGTCGTAACTTAGTGACGCTCATAACTTAATAACGCTCTTAACTTAGGTGACTATCGTAACTTAGTGCCGCTCATAACTTAGTGACGCTCATAACTTAATGACGCTCATAACTTAATAACGCACTTAACTTAGGTGACGATCGTAACTTAGTGACGCTCATAACATAATGACGCTCTTAATTTAGGTGTCTATCGTAACTTAGTGACGCTCATAACTTAATAACGCTCTTAACTTAGGTGACTATCGTAACTTAGTGACGCTCATAACTTAATAACGCTCTTAACTTAGGTGACTATCGTAACATAGTGACGCTCATAACTTAGTGACGCTCATAACTTAATAACGCTCTTAAATTAGGTGACGATCGTAATTTAGTGACGCTCATAACTTAATAACGCTCTTTACTTAGGTGACTATCGTAACTTAGTGACGCTCATAACTTAGTGACGCTCATAACTTAATAACGCTCTTAACTTAGGTGACTATCGTAACTTAGTGACGCTCGTAACTTAGTGACGCTCATAACTTAATGACGCTCATAACTTAATAACGCTCTTAACTTAGGTGATGATCGTAACTTAGTGACGCTCATAACTTAGTGACGCTCGTAACTTTGTAACGTTCGTAACTTAGTGACGCTTATAACTTAGTGACGATCGTTACGATGTGACACTTATAACTTAATGACACTCATAACTTAATAACGGTCTTAACTTAGGTGACGATCGTAACTTAATGACACTCATAACTTAATAACGGTCTTAACTTAGGTGACGATCGTAACTTAGTGACGCTCATAACTTAGCGACGCTCATAACTTAATGACGATCGTAACTTAATAACGCTCTTAACTTAGGTGACTATCGTAACTTAGTGACGCTCGTAACTTAGTGACGCTCATAACTTAATGACGCTCATAACTTAATAACGCTCTTAACTTAGGTGATGATCGTAACTTAGTGACGCTCATAACTTAGTGACGCTCGTAACTTTGTAACGTTCGTAACTTAGTGACGCTTATAACTTAGTGACGATCGTTACGATGTGACGCTTATAACTTAATGACACTCATAACTTAATAACGGTCTTAACTTAGGTGACGATCGTAACTTAATGACACTCATAACTTAATAACGGTCTTAACTTAGGTGACGATCGTAACTTAGTGACGCTCATAACTTAGTGACGCTCATAACTTAGTGACGCTCATAACTTAGTAACGCTTATAACTTAGTGACGATCGTAACTTAGTGACACTCATAACTTAGTGACGATCGTAACTTAGTGGCGCTTATAACTTAGTGACGATCGTAACTTAATGACGCTCATAACTTAGTGACAATCATAACTTAGTGACGCTTATAACTTAGTGACGCTTATAACTTAGTGACACATAAAAACTCCCAATTATTTTACTCACATAATAACAGCTTCACCATTTTGTGTTATCAGTGTAGACCACAACAGTTTGAAATATAAAATGTCGGAATATTTTACTTGTGAACAATTAGTCTTTTGGTGAGTCGCACATCTTTTTTTCCTTCCTCATTTGTCTTTCAGCATCAAGGGAAGTTACAGCTTGAGGTCTTTTGCCTCTCTTTCTGTTATGTTTTAAAGTGTCTATAATATTACATCAATTTATATTTTGTTCCTGCCCCTTCGATCTAGTATTGTTTGTTGATGAATCGTTGTGCCACGTTAAAGTCGTTTTGTTTTGTTTATCCTTGTAATCACATCATTTTACCTGTTGTACATTTACATATACAATAGCGAGTATTATATTTCACACATTTTTTCTCCTTGACTATTAACTTCTGATCGAGTCCCTCAAGCTGTTTCCTGTTATGTGTATATCTCACATTTTAGTCATGGTTATTCTTCTCTTTGTCTTGAGCCTGCCCATTTGTAGTATCAGGCTGAAGTTGTTGCGTTCGCCAGCTTACAACTCTGACGAAGTCCCTAGAGACTAGGAACTGAATTTTGCGCGTTAATCAATTTTTCCCTGGCAGCCGTGTGCACAGGGGTCCCTCGCCGCACAGGCAGATAACTCCAACTTCGGAGGTAAAAACAAACCACGTTAACGTGAAGATAGCGTTGCATGCAGTGCCCGTTTGGCTCACGGGTTATTTCCCTGGACTACAGTGGTGCCGCTGATAGCTGTTTTGACAAGCTTTGTTGTATTTAGGCTCTTTCTGCTGTCTGTGAATTGTCGTTACGTGGCAAAACCTCCAATGTATTTGGATTCATCCACCTGATTTACCTGTCTGCCCTCGATCGTTATTGATATTCTAGTTTTTAAAGATGTTTATTACTTAGTAGATAATGTTATAAAATAGTACCAATTAAGATTGTGTTAACAGTTATTTGTAACATTTATTATGAACCAAAATACATGGCAAAAGAGGCAGAGGCAGACCAAGACTAACGTGGACCACGGTAGTGGTACCAATTGCTCCATGGTAGCCAACCTTCGATGTGGATACGGCATTCGATGATGATGACGATTATAGACCACACCCATTTTTATTATAAATATAACACGCGAGTAATAAAATAGTGAAGTGATAAAATGCTCAAAATGAGAGTTCGCCCTGGAAGACCGTGCGTGCTAACATTCTACGCCATCACGAGTCATGTGATAATTAATTTTTTTTCAGAAGTTAAAAAAATAGAAATTAAAGAGAAATGAAAAGCAAATACTTTGTAAACATGAAAATGCATTTGTGCAGCAGGTGGTAAGCGAGACATATGGCTGCGGTAGAACGGTATTAACACAAGCGACTTTAATGACAGGTAGAAAGGGATCAAAAGCCCATCTATTATGGCATGTCCTTAATACGAAACTGAGCTTGTATGTTATTGATTGTTTTGTTGATGAGCTCACCACAGATGGCGCTACAATTGTTCCAGAGATTGATGTGGACATATGAGAAGGAAATAAGGGGAAAAACAAAAGGGATATCAGATTACCAGGATTCATTACTAAACGTGTCAACTCTGAAGGTGACCAGAATTCATTAACAGCGAGACAGTTGCAAAGATTAACATAAATTATTACTAACGAGAGATCTACACAAACAAGGTAGTCCGTAAGGTAAAGGTAGTCTTGCAGCAATTGTTGATGGGTAATTAAGTGTTAATGACTTCATGGTACTAGACGCTGAGCATCATGAGAAAAAATGTGGCTATAGTCCCTTCAAGATGTCCCTCCTCTACACGCTATCATTTAATAACTGTTTGATTTCAATTGTTGAAATTGTGTACAATGTTTATTGTAATGATGCTATATATATATATGTTGTCAAATTCATTGAAAACAAATAGATGGATTTTATTTTAACGTATTTGTTGTACATAAAAACAGACGTACATAAGGATGTTAGCGAAATAAAATGTTTACAGTTTCTACTGGTCAACATTACATCATCATCATGTACCATACCGATTGGCGTAGGCGATCATGTCCTTCCACAATCTTCTATCTACAGTGCATCGTATCAGTTCTGTTGTTGACTGCTTTTCAAACGATGACACCAAGCTATCCAGTATTTTCTCTCTTTGTCGTCCGCGATCTCTCTTTCCTTTTATTTTGCCAGTTGTAACCAAGTATTCCAACTTTCCTCTTCTCATGATATGCCTGAAAAATGTTGATTGTTTCTTTCTGATGTTTTTTAAGAGCTCCCTTTTTATGTTGGCCTCTTTGAGAACTTCCTCATTGGTCTTTTTAGCTGTCCAGGGAACTTTCAACGTTCTTCTGAGAAATCCCATCTCGGTGGCCTCTAATCGTCTTTTCATGTGTTTGTCTACTGTCCATGATTCACTTTCATAGGTCAGAATTGGTTCTATATAGCACCGATGAACTCTCTTTCTCATTTTTATTGACATAGATTTGTTGCATAAGATATTTTTCATTTTTTGAAATGCTATTTTGGCCTGAGCTATTCTATTTTTTATTTCTGTGGTGCATCTTCCATCCGATGTTATTATTGTGCCCAATTATTTGATGCCTTGCACTTGTTTCAAATTTGTCCTGTTTATTTTTATGCTGCATGCTGGTGATGATTGTTTCTTCGATATGACCATTACTTCTGTTTTCTTACTATTCAGACTGAGACCTTTCTTAATGCTTTCTTTTATTATTATGTCTATCATTTCTTGTAGTTCATTCTCTGTCTCTGCTATTAAGACTGTGTCATCTGCATATCGAAAATTATTTATGTTGTGACCGTTGACTTCAATTCCTTTTTGTCTACTATTGATCTCATAATATATTCCCTGTAAAGTGAAAGCAAAAAACCGGCGACAGAACACCGACTTGTCTGACTCCTTGTTTTATAAGTTGAAATTGTCCTGTTTGGTTGTTAATTCGTAATGCTGCTGTTTGTTGCCAGTACATGTTTTTTTATGATCCGCCGATCCTTGCCATCAATGTTTAATTTCTCTAGCATATTGTGTTAAGACACAACATTACATACGAATGTCAAAATCCTTATTTTTGCACACTTTTCTCGCACATGAATCACGTCGCACTTTTAACTGAATAGCAAAGCCTCAACTTCATGTGTTCTAATTCACTTACAAATGCGTTATAAAATACAACTCGTAGTGGACTGGGAATATTAACAAGAGTATAAAGATGAAATTCGTTACACTTCAAAATGTCGCGATGAAGATTCACCAATAATTTTGCAGAGAATTTAAACGGGGGATTTTTTTTATCGCTTTATCAAATCCTGAAAAGAGAACATTGCATATTTTAGGGCTAACTAAGCGTTCATTTTATCGCTGGGGCCAAGAATGTGGATATTTATGTCCAAAGAATATAAAAAAGAAGGAATACAGAAAGTACATGTATTAGATAATTTTGATAAAGACCTTATACCAAGACACGTTTTTCAAATGTTTACTTTGAACGAAACAGTGACACTTAGAGAATTGAAGACTAGGCTCAGAGCGAACATCAGCATTGACGTTTCCAAATCGACATTATAGAGAGTTGTGAGAAGTGCAGGCTTTATCTTTAGAAAGTACACTGCTTGGAAAAAAACATCATGTGTGAGAAGCCACATCTAGTAGCTGTGAGAAGCCACATCTAATGGCTGTGAGAAGCCACATCTAGTGGCTGTGAGAAGCCACATCTAGTAGCTGTGAGAAGCCACATCTAGTAGCTGTGAGAAGCCACATCTAGTAGCTGTGAGAAGCCACATCTAGTGGCTGTGAGAAGCCACATCTAGTAGCTGTGAGAAGCCACAACTAGTGGCTGTGAGAAGCCACATCTAGTGGCTGTGAGAAGCCACATCTAGTAGCTGTGAGAAGCCACATCTAGTAGCTGTGAGAAGCCACATCTAGTAGCTGTGAGAAGCCACATCTAGTAGCTGTGAGAAGCCACATCTAGTGGCTGTGAGAAGCCACATCTAGTAGCTGTGAGAAGCCACATCTAGTGGCTGTGAGAAGCCACATCTAGTAGCTGTGAGAAGCCACATCTAGTAGCTGTGAGAAGCCACATCTAGTAGCTGTGAGAAGCCACATCTAGTGGCTGTGAGAAGCCACATCTAGTGGCTGTGAGAAGCCACATCTAGTAGCTGTGAGAAGCCACATCTAGTGGCTGTGAGAAGCCACATCTAGTAGCTGTGAGAAGCCACATCTAGTGGCTGTGAGAAGCCACATCTAGTAGCTGTGAGAAGCCACATCTAGTAGCTGTGAGAGGCCACATCTAGTAGCTGTGAGAAGCCACATCTAGTAGCTGTGAGAAGCCACATCTAGCAGCTTTGAGAAGTCACATCTAGTAGCTGTGAGAAGCCACATCTAGTAGCTGTGAGAAGCCACATCTAGTGGCTATGAGACGCCACATCTAGTTGCTGTGAGAAGCCACATTTAGTGGCTGTGAGAAGCCACATCTAGTAGCTGTGAGACGCCACATCTAGCAGCTGTGAGGAGCCACATCTAGCAGCTGTGAGAAGTCACATCTAGTAGCTGTGAGAAGCCACATCTAGCAGCTGTGAGAAGTCACATCTAGTAGCTGTGAGAAGCCACATCTAGCAGCTGTGAGAAGTCACATCTAGTAGCTGTGAGAAGCCACATCTAGTGGCTGTGAGAAGCCACATGTAGTGGCTGTGAGAAGTCACATCTAGTAGCTGTGAGAAGCCACATGTAGTGTCTGTGAGAAGCCACGAGAAGCCACATGTAGTGGCTGTGAGAAGCAAGTATTTATGTGAAGTCAAGAAAATGCATAAAGATAGCTATGACATTTTAGATTTAGATAAAACATGGATCAATGCCCATTACATAAGTGAAAAGGAACGGGAGTTATCAGATGAAAGTATTAAAAGATCGGTACCTAGCAGCAAAGGGCAGAGTTTGATAGTTGCACATGCAGGTAGCGGATATAATGAACTGTTGCGTAATGCTGAACTCGTTTTTGCCTCAAAGTCGACAGACAGTTGGGATTATCAGTCAGAGCGGCCTGATATTTTGAGAGTGGATTGAGCAAACTGTTCTTCCAGCATTAGATCGACCCTCTTGTCTAATAATGGACAATGCATCATACCACAACGTTGTTGTACAAGAAGATAACGTCTCGACATCAGCGAGTACACAAGATGAAATGAAGATGTGGCTCACGCAGGAACACATACCATTTCACGATATGTAGATGAAAAATGAAGAACCTGTCACAACGAACAAAGATAGTCCATATAGACATGTAAATACAAGAGCATGGACATATAAGTTTGAGACTACTACATTACCATCCACACTTAAACCCAATAGAAATAGATTGGGCAAAAGTCAAGGAACAAGTCGCAGCTGAAAATAAAACAAAAAAAAACCTTTCCAATTATGCGATATTAAGACACTGACACTGGTCGATATTAAGACACTGACACTGGTCGATATTAAGACACTGACACTTCCATGACACTGACTTGAACCATCAAGTCGACATATTTGTTTGTTTTGACTGGCGTTTACACCACGAACCATCAAGTCGGGAGGCGAGTGAACTAACCACAACGCCTTGGCCTCTCACAGTAGCGAAGGTTGTCAGGAATGTATTACTAACGGGGCAGCTACTAAGGTTGGCTAAATTGATATATGAAGGTTAGTCAGATAACATGTAAGATCTTGACTAGTTCTGGTTCACTGAACCAGACGTATGTAGTCAGCTATGAGTTCCTGATAGCTT
This sequence comes from Megaustenia siamemsis, assembly GCA_032433765.1. Taxonomy (NCBI): domain Eukaryota; kingdom Metazoa; phylum Mollusca; class Gastropoda; order Stylommatophora; family Ariophantidae; genus Megaustenia; species Megaustenia siamemsis. The sequence continues at coordinate 31,831,883 of JAVIAB010000108.1, read as the reverse complement.
TTAGCCCACGCACCCTTCAGCTAGCCTGAGACTAATTAATAAAGTACACTAATTAAAGTACGGTACAGATGCGAATTTAATCTTAGATGCACTGTACATAATAATTAATTATATAGTAAATTATAGTCTCAGTTCTGCATAGGCTTGGCTGAAACACTAGAAAAGCGTTTAAAGAGACATTTCCCAATACGATAACAGAATGAACAAAAAATAACTCTATGTGAGCCAGTTGTTATGTCCACAATTTTGTTTTTTTATCAGGTCGCTCTTGGCCCAGAATGTTTTAATGAGAAGACACACATTCTGGCGTTGCTAAGCAACACTGTGTAACACATTAGTCCAGACGTGTAACATTGAAACCTTGCATAGCCAGATTTATGGACGTGCTCAGACTGAATCAGAACATGTTTGTACTGACATTATTTTTACGACATAATGTTGTTTAGTCTGTACTATAATTATATTGACTGCTATCATTGACACGCCTAGAAGTTATGTCTCTATTTGCAATGATTTCTGTCTGTGGAAATTGCTATATTTGTTTTGGCTTTTATTATGTTATTAATCTCTTTTCGCGCGGGACTTTCTGACCTTTTCCATACCCATTCACTCCCACTTTGAGTCTTTATGGCCTACGGTCTGGTCTTCTGTGATGCACGGATATTAACGGTGGCATTTCCTAGAAACGGTGTCAATAAATTATGAATTTTATCGCCTCAGATATAGACTTTGTTCTTGTTTTTGGACTGTAAGAAATCGGGACAA
>JAVIAB010000108.1:31751118-31828618 GCA_032433765.1 Megaustenia siamemsis | reverse complement strand
GTTTATGTCACTCTATCTTATTCTGTGTCATTCTTATGCCTTTACATCTATCTACCTTTTCCACATGTGCCAAATACGATAGCATTACGCATTTTTATAGATGGACAGCTCATTTTATTTCCTGTCTCTGCATGACATTAATACATTTAGCTTTCTGTTTATTCTTTCTCCTATGGTTTTATTTCTGATTTGGTTTCTTTGGTCATTCCATCTGCTTTCCTTCTTCTACTACTGGTTTGTCAACCATAAAAAAAGTAAAGTACTCCCGTCACGCCAAGTGACGTACAAGGAATATGGTGTTAGTGACTATACATTTTACAAGAGGTAGGGTTCGATCACAATCCTTTAATGGGTACCGGATTTTTTTTCTGGGAAAGTAAAGCGACACGGGCATATACCGACCACATTACCCCAAAAATTCATGTGCTGAAAGTCTGTAAAATTTATGGTTACTAACACTATATTACCTATACGCCACTTGGCGTGACGGGGGTACTTTACTTTACCTTTTAACAATAAATTTTACAGACCTTCGGCACATGATTTTTGGGTAATGGTTTGTGAACCATACTTCATATCAATCTTCACAAGTCCCCCTTCTACTGCTGGTTTATCAACCATACTTCACATCAATCTTCACAAGTCCTCCTTCTACTACTGGTTTGTCAACTATAAATCATATCAATCTTCACAAGTCCCCCTTCTACTACTGGTTTGTCAACTATAAATCATATCAATCTTCACAAGTCCCCCTTCTACTACTGGTTTGTCAACTATAAATCATATCAATCTTCACAAGTCCTCCTTCTACTACTGGTTTGTCAACTATAAATCATATAAATCCTCAAAAGTCCCCCTTCTACTACTGGTTTGTCAACTATAAATCATATAAATCCTCACAAGTCCCCCTTCAACTGCTGGTTTGTCAAACATACTTTATGTTATTCCTCACCAAGACCCCTTTTTCTACTAGTGGTTTGTCAAACATAAATCATATCACTCTTCACAAGTCCCCCTTCTACTGTTGGTTTGTCAACCATACTTCATATCAATCTTCACAATTTCGCCTTCTACTGCTGGTTTGTCAAACATAAATCATATCACTCTTCACAAGTCCCCCTTCTACTGTTGGTTTGTCAACCATACTTCATATCAATCTTCACAATTTCCCCTTCTACTGCTGGTTTGTCAACCATAAATCATATCAATCTTCACAAGTCCTCCTTCTACTACTGGTTTGTCAACCATAAATCATATCAATCTTCACAAGTCCTCCTTCTACTACTGGTTTGTCAACCATAAATCATATCAATCTTCACAAGTCCTCCTTCTACTACTGGTTTGTCAACCATAAATCATATCAATCTTCACAAGTCCTCCTTCTACTACTGGTTTGTCAACCATACTTTATATTAATCGTCACAAGTCCTCCTTCTACTGCTGTTTTGTCAACCATAAATCATATCAATCTTCACAAGTCCTCCTTCTACTACTGGTTTGTCAACCATAAATCATATCAATCTTCACAAGTCCTCCTTCTACTACTGGTTTGTCAACCATACTTTATATTAATTGTCACAAGTCCTCCTTCTACTACTGGTTTGTCAACCATACTTTAAATTAATTGTCACAAGTCCTCCTTCTACTGCTGTTTTGTCAACCATAAATCATATCAATCTTCACAAGTCCTCCTTCTACTACTGGTTTGTCAACCATAAATCATATCAATCTTCACAAGTCCTCCTTCTACTACTGGTTTGTCAACCATACTTTATATTAATTGTCACAAGTCCTCCTTCTACTACTAGTTTGTCAACCATACTTTATATTAATTGTCACAAGTCCTTCTTCTACTACTGGTTTGTCAACCATACTTTATATTAATTGTCACAAGTCCTCCTTCTACTACTGGTTTGTCAACCATACTTTATATTAATTGTCACAAGTCCTCCTTCTACTACTGGTTTGTCAACCATACTTTAAATTAATCGTCACAAATCATCCTTCTACTACTGGTTTGTCAACCATACTTTAAATTAATCGTCACAAATCATCCTTCTACTACTGGTTTGTCGTGACGTGACTAGGCACTTTCTTTTCTTTTCATACTCGTTCGCAAGTTCTGCCTTGTGTTTAGCACCCTGTGATCCGATTCATCCATGTTCAGTCCATCTTTTTTGTGATGGATTCCCTAGTCTTCTCGATTTAATTGAACAAACCTGCAAGACAGCATTTGTTTATGTTCAGAGTTATCTCACACAGAATATAACAGCGTTCACTGAGTGATCACGTGATATATAACAGCATTAATGCCAATCTATGTCGATAATAGTGTTTTTATATATCAGCAATTATGTAGTCTTACCAAACTTAGATATCAACGTATAATCCTTCTTCAGCGTTTAAGTCTTGTGATCATACGAACTTAGCGCTTTGTCATCTCATCTCGTCTTGTCATCTGTTTGAGGGGTGAGAACATCATCATGACACACGATAGCTCAGAAAGCAACATCTCAAATTCAAAAAGCAACATCTCACCAAAGTTATATATTCATTTCTCTGAAAATCCAGACAACCTCTGTGAGTTGTCATACAATGACATGTAGATACATTCGTGGAGGAGCCTACGATAAAACAGGCGTGAAATATTGGAGCACTACAAGTCAAGAGCCCCGCCACGTGGCGTCTAGGGGATATTTTGTTAATGCCTATATTTCTAATAAACCTAAAGCACATGATATGTGGGATAAAATGGTCGGTATTATGTCCATGTTGCTTTACTTTCCCAGAAAAAAATCAAGTACCCATTTAAGGCTTGGTGACCTCGATAGTCGTCAATCCGGATCGAACCCGACTCTTGTCCTTAGTAGTTCAGTTCACTAACCACTGAGCTATCGCAGCTCCCTACGTTGTCTTGTAGTTCAGTTCACTAACCACTGAGCTATCGCAGCTCCATATGGGAACAGTAACTACATATACATTATAAGTCGTAGTTTCATAATACAAGACAAGGAATCATCAATTTCTCACCGGACCCAGAAAAGATGACTAACTGGTAAGGTTGGAGACATACATGCTCAATAATGACGTCAAATATACATAGAGGTACGATTATTTTCCGTCTTTCAGAATTTATCAACAAAGTATAACAGGTGTCGTTGATGTTTATTGCTGCCAATCTACTGTTCAAAGACAAATGATAACATAATCCATATTGATTAATAAGTACTTCAATCGATCTCACTGAATTCAGGGCTGACTCATGAGTACTCACTCTTTCTTTATAAATAGCGCAAAAAATCGTTTGTTAGTTCGATTTAATGATCGGCTATACATATTCTTGGGAGCCGCGATAGCTCTGTGGTTAAGAACTAGACTATAAAGGACAAGAGACGGCTTCTGGGTTCACCCAGCCTTAAAAGGGTACCGGATTTTTTCTGTGAAAGTAAAGCGGCACGGGCGTAATACCGACCAAATTACCCCAAAAATCATGTGCCGAAGGTCTATAAAAATGATGGTCACTAACACCATGTTCCTTATATGCCACTAGTCGTGATGGGGCTCTTTACTTAATTTACTTATACATATTCTTCAAATGTGCTTTACTTGGCTCCATCCCACTTGTAAGGGAGCCGCGATAGCTCATTGGTTAGTGTACTGGACTACAAAGGACTAGAGATAGGGTTCATCCCAACCGACGACTTCCGGTTCACCCAGCCTTTAATGGGTACCGGATTTTTTTCTGGGAAAGTAAAGCGGCACGGGCGTAATACCGAATACATTACCCCAAAAAATTATGTGCTGAAGGTCTGTAAACATTTATGGTCACTAACACCATATTCCTTATACGCCACTTGGCGTGACGGGGGTACTTTACTTTACTTGATCGCACTTGTAACAGCTTTATTCCTGACTCTTTGAAATCTCATAATTACACATCAACATTCTCGTCATTATCATCACTGTTGTTGTGTTGTCGTCATCATCAACGACATTATTATCGTCATCATAATAATAATCATCTTCATCATTACCATCATCGTCATAACCGTCATCATCACCACCATCAGGATAATTATGGTCGTTCTCCCTATTATAATTACCACCACCATTACCACCACCACCACCATCATCATCATCATCATCATCACTAGCTAACTCAATCCACTGCTAACAAACAAAAATATAGTAACACTAAAGCGGAAAAAGAAAGTATCAGCGAGCGGTATCTTTGTCAAGTAATATCCGCGTATAGTCGATTGGACATTATGAATGCGATAACAGCCAGAAACAAGGCGATTCAATTAGTATTTTGAGTGCGTCTGGCTCTCTCATGGGACATTTCAGGACGTTAACGAGATTCTGCTGGTCCTAAGACTGTTATTAAACATATAGTGAATCGATTAAATGGGTATTTCTAACATGATTTCATTGGACGGCCAGGGGCAATATCTTTTGTAGAGCCGAATGATATGACGGTAACCATAGTAACGATATTACAGATAATGTTGCCAGAAAATTGAAAATGTTTGCTTTCAGTTGTCTGTCAGGTTTTATATGTGTTTGACTCTTTGTGTTTATCTGTCTGTTAGTTTATATGTTTTTTTTATTTGTTCGAGTGTTGCACCCTTTCTATATTTGTTTATCTGTATTTTTCTTTGTTCTTTTCTTATTGTCGGCATTTCTCTCTATGTATATGTATGTGCTTCTTTATCATCTCATCTGTGTAAGTCAGTCTAGTTTAGCCCAGCCAAATGTAGAATAGTTTTGTCATGTCTTCTCATGAAGTAAGTAAAGGGCCCCGTCACCCCAAATGGCGTATAGGGAATATGGTGTTAGGGACCATACATTTTTTATAGACCTTCGACACATGATTTTTGGGGAAATGTGGTCAGTATTACGCCCGTGCCGCTTTACTTTCCCAGACAAAAATTGTCTTATCTTGTCATGTGATGCCATGTATTTTCTCGGCTTATCGTGTAATGTCATGCATTGACTTGAATGTCAAGTAAGAACTAGTAAGAGAGAGCATGGAGGTAGACTAAGGTCAAATCAGCAGGAATGGAAGGAAAAGCAAACCCAGTGTTAAAGTCGGACATGTCGGCCTGAAATCACAGAAACAATAATTTGACGAATGAAAGAAGAAGAAAGAGGAGGAGGGGAGGGGGTGGTGAAGTTGTCATTGACTATCCTGCAAGTTGTCTTCATATCTTATCTTACTATGTCGTGTACAGTCTTGAGTGTTAAATGATACACAGACTAATTGTTTGGTAGGTGTTGCCTTCAACATTACGTCATTCCACAACGATTCTTGTTTTCTCTCTATCGTATATCATCATATCTAGTCTATTTAAATCTAGTTTTTTTCTGTTCTTGTTGTGACTGTCTGTCGTTCTATTTGCTGTTACATCATTCAGCAGTTCGGTCTGTGTAACTATATTTTATTTGCTACATCTATTTAAATGTTACCAAATGTCTGTATTTCGCCCGTTATCTGCCTGTAGTTCATTACCCCGCTTGTATGTCTGTCTGTATCTCGTTCATCACGACTGTCTGTGTTTATTAAGTTAGAATGTGTCATTCACTATTTTACATTTTTACAACTTTATCACTTTTATTAATCTGTTTAACTGCATATACGATATATCAACTCTTCTGTCCTTTCGTCTGATTGAAGATATAACGTCATTTCCTGTGGTTACCACATTGATTTAGAAAGATTAATTACTCCTCAGAACCCCTGCGTGTCCCCAGTAAAGGTCAACAAGTAGAGTTTGTCTTTCACAAACCTCGCTCTCTCCTCGGCTGAGACGTGTAATTTCCCCGACGTCTGACCGCTTGCTGCTAATAAACTTTCGCAGGTCCAAAAAAGTGTCCACCGCAATTTCATTGACATTAATCTAAATTCACGATTGATCTACAAGTATCAACACAGAAAACCATTACTGAGTGAGGATGTAATATATATGTATCACCTTATACCATATCACCAACTATAATATATGTAATTGCTTTAAGCAGGGTTTTCTCTCAGTGTAATCCAACCCCTTGTTGCACTAGGGCCAATCAGAAAATACTTAAGTGAGCCATCACTTGTGTGTTTATATATATATATATGTATATATATATATATATATATATATATATATATATATGTGTGTGTGTGTGTGTGTGTGTGTGTGTGTGTATGTGTGTGTGTGAAAAGTCTGTGACGGAGGATGGGGCGGATGAATCAGAAATGATCAACGGCCCAGAAAGCGAAAACAGCAAAGTGTGTGGCACACATGAGACATATTCAGAACACAAAAGACGAATATGGCAGACCATCGTGAAAGAGATTGGAGCCTCATCACGTAACACTCAAAAGAAAGCCGTGGAGAGAAATTCTAACTATTGTTTTTAGAACGAATTAAAAATAGCTACATGGAATGGTAGGACCTTATACCAACAAGGAAAATTAGAAAATCATATGGTAGAAGCAGAGCGATTAAACATAGATATCTTAGGCATATTAGAAACAAAATGGAAGGAACGTGGATACATACAAAACGATAAATATACATTTATATATTCAGGTAACACAACAGAACATCAAAGAGGAGTAGGCATTCTAATAAAACGAGAACTACAAAAATATATAAATACCCACTGGACATACAATGATAGGATTATACTTGGAAAAATGAAGGCAAACCCATTTGACATAGCAATAATACAGACATACGCACCTACTCAAGACTATACAGAGAAACAAATAGAGGCATACTATGAAGATCTAAACACAGTTATGAAGAAAGTGAAATCATCAGACACATTGATCGTAATGGGTGACATGGACGATAGCGTAAGGGAAACAGTGAATGTAAGACCATTATAGGAAATCATGGTTTAGGAAAAAGGAATAACAGAGGAGAAAGATTAATACAATTTTGTGAAGAAAACAGACTGATAATATGTAACATCTTCTTTGAGCAAGAGGAAAAGAAATTATACACAAGGAAAAGCCCTGGAGACAGGAAGAGGAATCAAATAGATTTTTAAAAAATATAACAGTAGGGCTAAAGCTAAGAATAGCAAAATGTTACATCTTCTCAATATTCCTGTATGGTGCAGAAACATGGACATTAGACACGAAAATAGAAAAGAAAATTGAAGCCTTTGAAATGTGGATTTATAGAAGAATAGGTAGAATTGGATGGAAAGAAAAGAAAACAAACGATGAAGTTTTAAAACAACTAAAAATAAAAAGAAAACTACTAAATACAATTAAGACAAGACAAATGAAATTTTTGGGGCATGTTAAAAGACACAACAGCCTACTAAAAGTAATATTGGAAGGGAAAATACAAGGTAAAAGAGGCAGAGGCAGGCCAAGACTAACATGAACGAGTAACATCAAAAGATGGACAAGTCAATCTATGACAACCTGCACCATCAAAGCAAGAAACAGAGTGGAATGGCGATCCATGGTAGCCAACTTTCGTTGCGGTGACGGCACTCGATGATATATATATAAATTAACACACATACATATAGGTAGGTATAATGGTAATAAACGTTTTTTACATGCAGACAAGTAATTTAATAATAGAAGATAAAAACGTTAAAATATTGTTAAAATATTAGCTCCCTGAGTTTCCAGGTAATTTAATGTGAGGATTGGTACTGCTGTCCTGAAAGAAGTTTCTCTATGTTTACCTTAAAACCTGTCAAGGAAAGTCTTAGACAGGATTCCTGTGAAGCCACATTCAATACGAGTTTTGGTTTTAGATTTCACAGCTTTTAGAGGCGAGCGTGCTTCATATTGGTGAACACGGTGAGGAGATCTCAGCACTATCGAGTGTCGTGCAATGAAGTTGATTTGTCGTCGAAGCTGGACTAAAGTTGAACAAGCACTTTAACATGCATATACACTTCACAATAATGATCATATTTCTGTGAAGATTTGTGCAATTTGAGAAAACTTGAAGATTTGTGCAATTTGAGAAAACTTGAAGATTTGTGCAATTTGAGAAAACTTGAAGATTTGTGCAATTTGAGAAAACTTGAAGATTTGTGCAATTTGAGAAAACTTGAAGATTTGTGCAATTTGAGAAAACTTGAAGATTTGTGCAATTTGAGAAAACTTGAAGATTTGTGCAATTTGAGAAAACTTGAAGATTTGTGCAATTTGAGAAAACTTGAAGATTTGTGCAATTTGAGAAAACTTGAAGATTTGTGCAATTTGAGAAAACTTGAAGATTTGTGCAATTTGAGAAAACTTGAAGATTTGTGCAATTTGAGAAAACTTGAAGATTTGTGCAATTTGAGAAAACTTGAAGATTTGTGCAATTTGAGAAAACTTGAAGATTTGTGCAATTTGAGAAAACTTGAAGATTTGTGCAATTTGAGAAAACTTGAAGATTTGTGCAATTTGAGAAAACTTGAAGATTTGTGCAATTTGAGAAAACTTGAAGATTTGTGCAATTTGAGAAAACTTGAAGATTTGTGCAATTTGAGAAAACTTGAAGATTTGTGCAATTTGAGAAAACTTGAAGATTTGTGCAATTTGAGAAAACTTGAAGATTTGTGCAATTTGAGAAAACTTGAAGATTTGTGCAATTTGAGAAAACTATCTTATTCAAAGATTCTTCAGAAGAACTCAGGCACACTTTTTGGCATGAAGAAAGAGACCGGCCCGAGATCACAAATGTCTGTTTGAAGGTCACAAGACTGCTGGCTCAGTTTACAATGGGTTGTTAAACAATGGGTTGTTAAACAATGGGTTGTTAAAGAATGAAAGTTTCGGCCACAGGACATCAAAATATTGTTATCTTCTCTGATTTTCCTCCTTTATATCACCCATATTATTTCTTGAAACTCAGTCTGTGTACTATTATTTAAAAAAAATTGATGTACTGTTAATGTACATTTTATCACTTATCAGTTTTCTATGAAATTCTTCATTCACTATGTCCAAAAAGCTGAGAGATATCTTCTTTTCTGATTTGCAATTTCAGATTTAAAGCAATCCGATGGTCAGTCAGGAGGAAAAAGGTGGGGGGGGGGGGGGGGGGGGGGGCTAGTGATTGTACTAATTTCTTGTATTTCAGCTTTATTTTGATTGATAATATTTTCATTTTAATGATTTCATTACTGAACTCAAGAAATTGTTCGACAGCTAAAGGTGATATAGGACAGTCCAATCAATACGATCAACACGTTTCAGATCAATAACGATTGTAACTCGAACTCTGACTGCAAAACTCTGATAACTATATCTCAAGCTAAACTCTGAGTGACACTAGAGCACTGAACTCTGATTGAAGAAACAAATATACAAACTCTCAGCGAATGCTCTGAACGACAAAACTGTGAACTTTAAAGTAAAAAATTATTGGCTTCGGCTTCAAACTCCGAGCTTATTCGTTCGTAAAGACTGTTTAAACTCCCGGAAAACGTTTGCTTTAGTTTTGTAGTAATTTTGTTGTTCCTGGTACCAACCACAAGTAATGTCAAATGTATCAGTGGTCACGTCCTCTTTAGAACTTCAAAGATGGGCCTACCCAGTAATGTTTTAGCTGTGTTCCAGCACTAACGTTCTGTCAAAAGCTGTAAATGAACCGATTCTCGTTGTCTCTGAAGTCACCGTGGCCTGTAGGTGACATTTCTTCACACCAAAGCTGCGTTGGATTCTCCGATCGTCTTCGGAATGAGAACTTCGCACCTAGAGCCCGTTATCTCCTGTCATCCGCTGAAACGCAAATTGACACTCTCACGAGATTGGTATTTCTGGATGGAAATAATGAGTTTCCTTGTGAGGTCTTCATAAAAGCGTTTCGTATCTCCGGTCTAGTGGCAAGTGTTATCGCCTGCAACAGTTCATGAAGCAAGTGTTATCGCCTGCAACAGTTCATGAAGCAAGTGTTATCGCCTGCAACAGTTCATGAAGCACGTGTTATCGCCTGCAACAGTTCATGAAGCAAGTGTTATCGCCTGCAACAGTTCATGAAGCAAGTGTTATCGCCTGCAACAGTTCATGAAGCAAGTGTTATCGCCTGCAACAGTTCATGAAACAAGTGTTATCGCCTGCAACAGTTCATGAAGCAAGTGTTATCGCCTGCAACAGTTCATGAAGCAAGTGTTATCGCCTGCAACAGTTCACGAAGCACGTGTTATCGCCTGCAACAGTTCATGAAGCAAGTGTTATCGCCTGCAACAGTTCATGAAGCAAGTGTTATCGCCTGCAACAGTTCATGAAGCAAGTGTTATCGCCTGCAACAGTTCATGAAGCACGTGTTATCGCCTGCAACAGTTCATGAAGCAAGTGTTATCGCCTGCAACAGTTCATGAAGCAAGTGTTATCGCCTGCAACAGTTCATGAAGCAAGTGTTATCGCCTGCAACAGTTCATGAAGCAAGTGTTATCGCCTGCAACAGTTCATGAAGCACGTGTTATCGCCTGCAACAGTTCATGAAGCAAGTGTTGCATTGTTGCACAAAGACAGCGCCTACTCCGGGACCTGTAGAACCTCCACAGAAGATTCACTTATTTTCCCGATGTCCACAATTACAAAATAATGCGATTGATTTATCTTCTATTAACGAAACCCGCTGAAATGGTCGGCGGGTCATGGGTGGGACCACGCTATTGTGCGTTCACAAATGTTTATCGTAATTTATTTAATTTCTCAGCAATTACTTCTCCTAGAAACTTGCATTATTTTTTAATGGTGTCCTATTTTTGTGCAAACCCAAATAGTTTAATCACAAACGTTCTGTAGACTGCATGGAATTATCAAAGTAGTAATTTTCTTTGTTTTACATATCAGTTTCTTATTTATCGGTGTTTCCACAATTGTATTTTAAACTATTGCAGTGTACTTGTTCTGTTTCACAAATCAGAGGAGTAAATTCTTCAATAGGTAATAAATCCACTTTAATTCATAAGAAATGAGCATTACATTTATTAGTACACTGGCTACATAAACCCTTTCTCCATAGAAAACACTTTACACTTAACCCTTGCCCAAACTAATTCTATTGAATTTAAAAGTCTCCCAACAAGTCTGGACAGGCGACCAAGCAGATATGGGTGAACATGCTAAGACGCCGAGTCAAGTCTCGTACTTCACCATTACATCTACCTTAGTTCGCTAAGTTTATGGAGAACATCACAAACAAGGTCGAATTCAAGAACAAATTCGCATGACGTGGGATAAAACGAAAATAATTAAAAATAGCAATACCCCAGAGGGCAATATATATCTCAATCGCCAGGCACTGGAAAGAGTAGACCACTATATATATATATATCTTGGTAGTAATATAGATCAAGAAGGTGAAACAAAAAAAGAGATCAGAAGCAGGATAGCAAAAGCAGCAACGTATTAAAAAAAACCTGGGCGAAGTATGGAAATAAAAAATATTAAGCAAGAAAACGAAACTTAGAATATTCAACTCAAATGTATTATCAACACTCACATATGCATGTGAAAGCTGAAAAATATCAGAAGAGATTAAGGGAAAAACTAAACGCTTTTGAAGACAAATGCGTAAGAAATATACTCTGTGTACAATGGAATTAATTCAAGACTAATATAGAGATAAGAGAAATGGCCATGCAACCAAGGGTCCCATCTACAATTAAGGAAGGAATACGGACATATGTCGGACATTTGCTGAGAAGAGACATCAAGAGAATTCCAAAAACAGACTTTTCTGTGGGAAACATCAGAATACAGAAAAAAGAGGAAGACCTAACGAGACACTAAAAAAACACTTATAAGAGAAGCAAAGTTGGCAGGCATAGACTCACTCATTAGATAAGATCGAACATCTCGCCCAGAACAGATTTGGGTGGCGAAAACCACATTAAGCTCTATGCGACGTTAAAGGTGCGGGAAAGATCAAGAATCCAATATTTTGTCTTATAAGGCCCTCGTAAAGACAGCGATATGCCTTGTTGCTGTCTTCTCTTGCCTTCTGAAAGTGATTGAATTTTAATCATGAAAAAAGGTGCCGCGGAAAAAATAGCACGGATCAAAAGTAAATAACAAATAAAATAATATCGACGAATGAGAAAAGTACAAGTTGTGCTGTAAGGCAAGTAGTATACAAGGGTCCAACTGATAAGCATTTGGACCGTAAATTAACAAAGATATATAGTAGGCGCGCGGCGCGCCTAATGTACCGTAGGCGCAGGGGGAGTTAACCATGCCATTTCGTGTCGGGATGTTGACCTTTAGTCCCGGTGACCCGGAAGTGACGTGTTTATGTCTGGTGTGTGCTGACTTTGGAGCTCTTGGTGTACTTGAGCGATAGTGATAGGTTAGTAGATTATACAACATCAATGAAAAACGATCAATATAAAACAGAAGACAAAGATATATTTTATTCTTTTATTATCTTAATATGCGCATAACATACAGTGGATATTATATAACATTACAAACATATTCAGTACAATGAGTAAATATATAGTACAAGGATAACATTTATTTATAGCTATGTAGTTGGTGTCTGCTTAGCTCTATGTCATAAATGAATCCTAAGGGGTGAAACTGTTAGAGATTCCTGGTTAGGCTAAGCTGGTAGTGTAAAGAGTTAAATATCTAGAGGCGTAGTCGAGACGTTATCATCAGCTACCTTTCTTTTTATATAGAAATAGGAAAGAGCATTTCTTGTTTGACTGTAGGAAAATATGGAATTATTTAAGACTTTGAAACCTACATTTTTCCCACCCTTGACCTTTTGCGTGGCGAGAACCTCTAAAAACATATCTTTATCTAATTTGTTGTGTTGCTTGCTTAGCCCTTTACAACTGATTTTATCGTAATCCCCACTACAATGGTACGTCTTACTACATAAGCTAACAAGAGCTGTCCCTTCGTACTCTAGTTTAAAAAGCCCGGGCGTTCGTTTGGTGTATGCTTTAACACCCTTACAGTTTATACAGTCTGTTTTACTAGTATGTTCATCGCAGCAATGGGTGTATGGAGGTCGCCTAGTGTGTAATAAGGGCTGTATAGGGGTCGGCTAGTATGTCGTGATGGGTGTACGGAGGTCGTCTAGTGTGTCATATTGGGTGTATAGAGGGCGTTTAGTGTGTCATGATGGTTGTATAGGGGTCGTCTAGTGTGTCATGATGGTTGTATAGGGGTCGTCTTGTGTGTCATGATGGTTGTATAGGGGTCGTCTAGTGTGCCGTGATGGGTGTACGGAGGTCGTCTAGTGTGTCATATTGGGTGTATAGAGGGCGTTTAGTGTGTCATGATGGTTGTATAGGGATCGTCTAGTGTGTCATGATGGTTGTATAGGGGTCGTCTAGTGTGCCGTGATGGGTCAATGGAGGTCGGCTAGTATGTCGTGATGGGTGTACGGAGGTCGTCTAGTGTGTCATATTGGGTGTATAGAGGGTGTTTAGTGTGTCATGATGGTTGTATAGGGATCGTCTAGTGTGTCATGATGGTTGTATAGGGGTCGTCTAGTGTGCCGTGATGGGTCAATGGAGGTCGGCTAGTATGTCGTGATGGGTGTACGGAGGTCGTCTAGTGTGTCATATTGGGTGTATAGAGGGCGTTTAGTGTGTCATGTTGGTTGTATAGGGGTCGTCTAGTGTGTCATGATGGTTGTATAGGGGTCGTCTAGTGTGCCATGATGGGTACATGGAGGTCGGCTAGTATGTCGTGATGGGTGTACGGAGGTCGTCTAGTGGGGTATGATGGTTGTATGGAGGTCGTCTAGTGTGTCATATTGGGTGTATAGAGGGCGTTTAGTGTGTCATGATGGTTGTATAGGGGTCGTTTAGTGTATCGTGAGGGGTGTATGGAGGTCGTCTACTGTGTCGTGAGGGGTGTATGGAGGTCATCTGGTGTGGTATGTAGGGTGTATGGAGGTCATCTAGTGTGATATAAGGCTGTATGCCGGGCGTCTAGTGTGACATGAGGGCTGTATACCGGGCGCCTAGTGTGGTATGTGTGGTGTATGGCGGTTGTCTGGTATATCATACTTTAATCAACCAATAAGAAAAATGAAGGAACATTACATTCAACATTACTTATCTTAACTACTTTACATCAATACAGTTGAATAACGTGTTATCGTTAAGTCTTACCATACTTTAAGAGAAAACATTCAACTTACAGCGTAAAATATAGTCTCAATCATCTACACCGAATATAACCTGTTATCGATAAGCCTTAACATACTTTAAGAGAAAACAAGCCAACTTACGGTGCAAAACTCCGCTAGTGTGAACAGTAACTTTCCTTGAATCAATCAAACTTATAACGCCGTCTAGTTTAAATATAACCTGGTAAGAAATGAATAAATTAGCCAATCAGCGAGTGAGTACGTCAACATCGCTTGATAGCGGGATTAACCAATCAGAAAAGAGTATTAACATAGGAGGCGGGGCGAAGAAATGGCTGACAGGTGGATTAACCAATCAGAAAAGCGCGTTAGCCCAAGCGTAGGTAGTGGCTGTCGGGTCAGCAGTGGGGGAAAAATGCGGGGTGGTGGGTTACTTGAACTCGTTTTGACCCCTGAGGCAATTCCAGAAGAGTTCTATGATCTCATTTTGACCGCTGAAGGCTTTAATACCAATGTTTCCCACTTCAACGAACGACATACATCATTAAAGGTGATTACTTCAGCTCTTAGACTTTGGAGTTCCATATCTTTATCACTTCAACGAATGACAGACAACAGTAAAGATGATCATTTCAGGTAAGAAAACTTAGTTCCAAACCCTAAAATTTTGGTTCATACTCACAAAGTTGAACACAAACTCTACAAATTTAGGCCCAAAGTTGTAATTGTTAGACACGAAAGTCGTAAATGTTATATGCAAAGTCCAAAAGTTTGTCAAAAAGATAACCTAAACTCAAAATAGTTAGACACAAAGCCCAACAATTTATATGCAAAGTCTAAAAAAGTTACTCTAAAAGACAACTAATGTAATACTTAACCCCAAAATTTCGTCACATAACCAAACAGTTGAACACGAACTCTACAAATTTAGTCCCAAAGTCGTAATTGTTAGACACGAAAGTCGTAAATGTTATATTCAAATCCAAAAGTTTGTTAAAAAGACAACCCAAACTCAAAATAGTTAGATGCAAAGCTCAAAAATGTATATGCAAAATCCAAAAAGTTACGCCAAAAGACAACTAATGTAACACTTAACCCCAAAATTTCGGCTCATATGCACAAAGTTGAACTCGAAAGCCTAAAAATTTAGTCCCAAAGTCGTAATTGTTAGACACGAAAGTCGTAAATGTTATATTCAAATCCAAAAGTTTGTTAAAAAGACAACCCAAACTCAAAATAGTTAGACACAAAACCCAACAATTTATAGGCAAAGTCCAAAAAGTTACTCCAAAAGACAACTAATGTAACACTTAACCCCAAAATTTCGTCTCATAACCAAACAGTTGAACTCAAAACCATAAAAATTTAGTCCCAAAGTGATACTAGTTAGACACGAAAGTCATAAATGTTATATGCAAAGTCCAAAATTTTATCAAAAAGACAACCCAAACTCAGAATATTTAGACACAAAAGACCAAATAGTTACATTCAAAGTCCAAAAGTTTGTCAAAAAGACAACCCAAACTCAAAAGTTTGTCAAAAAGACAACCCAAACTCAAAATAGTTAGACATGAAAGGTCAAAAAGGTATACTCAAAGTCCAAAATGTTACTTCAAAAGACAACTAATATAACAACAAGCCCCAAAACTTCGTCTCATAACCAAAAAGTTGAACTCAAAACCCTAAAAAGTGTCCACTTATCAACCAAAGTCTTTAATACAGATGAGAAAACCCTAATAAATTATTACAATTTACTAAAAAGGTTGCCCTTGATGATAGTTGCGACTGTGTCTAAATCATTATTGAAAATATTCATAGAACTCTAGTAAAAACCAAACACACTAAAACACCACATTGAAAGAATGAACTTAAAGTTCACGCCCCTGTCACAACTCTGCTAAGAAAAGTACTGCAAAGCATGAAAGTTATGTCCCCTGCTATAACTCTACTAAACGAAAGTATTACCAAACACGTAGGTTACACTCCTACCATAACCCACTAAGAAAAACAAGATTTTGCTTAAAATACCACATTTATGATTGTTACGCCCCTTGTCCCTTTATGAGGGGACGCCCATGAAACTGTTAGAAATAGTAAATTTAACCTAGTGGCATACCCAGATGTTATATTAGACACCCCCATAGCAAAAATTTACTTAAAACTCACTTTTATGGTGGTTACCCCCATACCCATTTTTGGCGGTTACGCCCATGAAACTGTTAAAAATAGTCAATTTAACATCTAGACATACCCCAAACTTTATATTAAGCATCCCCATTTCAAGAATTTACATAAAAACAACTTTTGAAATTACTACCCCTGTACCCATTTTTGGCGGTTACGCCCATGAAACTGTTAAAAATTGTCAATTTAACATCTGGACATACTCCAAACTTTACATTAGACATCCCCATAGCAAACATTTGCTTAAAAACAACTTTTGAAATTACTACCCCTGTACCCATTTTTGGCGGTTACGCCATGAAACTGTTAAAAATAGTAAATTTAACATATAGACATACCCCAAACTTCATTTTAGTCATCCCCGTATCAAGAATTTACATAAAAATCACTTTTGAAATTACTACCCCTGTACCCATTTTTGGCGGTTACGCCCATGAAACTATTAAAAATTGTCAATTTAACATCTAGACATACTCCAAACTTCATTTTAGTCATCCCCATATCAAGAATTTACATAAAAACAACTTTTGAAATTACTACCCCTGTACCCATTTTTGGCGGTTACGCCCATGAAACTGTTAAAAATAGTCAATTTAACATCTAGACATACCCCAAACTTCATTTTAGTCATCCCCGTATCAAGAATTTACATAAAAATCACTTTGAAATTACTACCCCTGTACCCATTTTTGGCGGTTACGCCCATGAAACTGTTAAAAAATAGTCAATTTAACATCTAGACATACTCCAAACTTTATATTAAGCATCCCCGTATCAAGAATTTACATAAAAACAACTTTTGAAATTACTACCCCTGTACCCATTTTTGGCGGTTACGCCCATGAAACTGTTAAAAATAGTCAATTTAACATCTAGACATACCCCAAACTTCATTTTAGTCATCCCCGTATCAAGAATTTACATAAAAATCACTTTTGAAATTACTACCCCTGTACCCATTTTTGGCGGTTACGCCCATGAAACTGTTAAAAAATAGTCAATTTAACATCTAGACATACTCCAAACTTTATATTAAGCATCCCCGTATCAAGAATTTACATAAAAACAACTTTTGAAATTACTACCCTGTACCCATTTTTGGCGGTTACGCCCATGAATTCGATAAAAAATTGAAATTTAACCTATTGGCATACATCAAACATAATATGTGACACGCCCATGTATCAAATTTGCCTAAAAAATCAACCAAAAATTAGTAGTATATATCTAGTGATTGGACCGTGGAAAGAGCGGTCAGCCGCTCATAAATCCTTATATAATTAGTCTACCCGTACATGGCCAGACATTTTTTGGTGCGGTTTTTCCTTATATGAGAGTCTACCGTTTTTCCTTATATGAGAGTCTACCGGCCAATCACTAGATATATACTACTAATTTTTGGTTGATTTTTTAGGCAAATTTGATACATGGGCGTGTCACATATTATGTTTGATGTATGCCAATAGGTTAAATTTCAATTTTTTATCGAATTCATGGGCGTAACCGCCAAAAATGGGTACAGGGGTAGTAATTTCAAAAGTTGTTTTTATGTAAATTCTTGATACGGGGATGCTTAATATAAAGTTTGGAGTATGTCTAGATGTTAAATTGACTATTTTTTAACAGTTTCATGGGCGTAACCGCCAAAAATGGGTACAGGGGTAGTAATTTCAAAAGTGATTTTTATGTAAATTCTTGATACGGGGATGACTAAAATGAAGTTTGGGGTATGTCTAGATGTTAAATTGACTATTTTTAACAGTTTCATGGGCGTAACCGCCAAAAATGGGTACAGGGGTAGTAATTTCAAAAGTTGTTTTTATGTAAATTCTTGATATGGGGATGACTAAAATGAAGTTTGGAGTATGTCTAGATGTTAAATTGACAATTTTTAATAGTTTCATGGGCGTAACCGCCAAAAATGGGTACAGGGGTAGTAATTTCAAAAGTGATTTTTATGTAAATTCTTGATACGGGGATGACTAAAATGAAGTTTGGGGTATGTCTATATGTTAAATTTACTATTTTTAACAGTTTCATGGGCGTAACCGCCAAAAATGGGTACAGGGGTAGTAATTTCAAAAGTTGTTTTTAAGCAAATTTTTGCTATGGGGATGTCTAATGTAAAGTTTGGAGTATGTCCAGATGTTAAATTGACAATTTTTAACAGTTTCATTGGCGTAACCGCCAAAAATGGGTACAGGGGTAGTAATTTCAAAAGTTGTTTTTATGTAAATTCTTGATATGGGGATGCTTAATATAAAGTTTGGGGTATGTCTAGATGTTAAATTGACTATTTTTAACAGTTTCATGGGCGTAACCGCCAAAAATGGGTATGGGGGTAACCACCATAAAAGTGAGTTTTAAGTAAATTTTTGCTATGGGGGTGTCTAATATAACATCTGGGGTATGCCACTAGGTTAAATTTACTATTTCTAACAGTTTCATGGGCGTCCCCTCATAAAGGGACAAGGGGCGTAACAATCATAAATGTGGTATTTTGAGCAAAATCTTGTTTTCTTAGTGGGTTATGGTAGGAGTGTAACCTACGTGTTTGGTAATACTTTCGTTTAGTAGAGTTATAGCAGGGGACATAACTTTCATGCTTTGCAGTACTTTTCTTAGCAGAGTTGTGACAGGGGCGTGAACTTTAAGTTCATTCTTTCAATGTGGTGTTTTAGTGTGTTTGGTTTTTACTAGAGTTCTATGAATATTTTCAATAATGATTTAGACACAGTCGCAACTATCATCAAGGGCAACCTTTTAGTAAATTGTAATAATTTATTAGGGTTTTCTCATCTGTATTAAAGACTTTGGTTGATAAGTGGACACTTTTTAGGGTTTTGAGTTCAACTTTTTGGTTATGAGACGAAGTTTTGGGGCTTGTTGTTATATTAGTTGTCTTTTGAAGTAACATTTTGGACTTTGAGTATACCTTTTTGACCTTTCATGTCTAACTATTTTGAGTTTGGGTTGTCTTTTTGACAAACTTTTGAGTTTGGGTTGTCTTTTTGACAAACTTTTGGACTTTGAATGTAACTATTTGGTCTTTTGTGTCTAAATATTCTGAGTTTGGGTTGTCTTTTTGATAAAATTTTGGACTTTGCATATAACATTTATGACTTTCGTGTCTAACTATTCTGAGTTTGGGTTGTCTTTTTGACAAAGTTTTGGCCTTTGTATATAACATTTACGACTTTTGTGTCGAACTAGTATCACTTTGGGACTAAATTTTTAGGGTTTTGAGTTCAACTGTTTGGTTATGAGACGAAATTTTGGGGTTAAGTGTTACATTAGTTGTCTTTTGGAGTAACTTTTTGGACTTTGCCTATAAATTGTTGGGTTTTGTGTCTAACTATTCTGAGTTTGGG
Source organism: Megaustenia siamemsis (assembly GCA_032433765.1). Taxonomy (NCBI): domain Eukaryota; kingdom Metazoa; phylum Mollusca; class Gastropoda; order Stylommatophora; family Ariophantidae; genus Megaustenia; species Megaustenia siamemsis. The sequence goes on along the minus strand of JAVIAB010000108.1, from coordinate 31,808,991 downwards.
TTGTCTTTTTGACAAACTTTTAGACTTTGTATATAATATTTACGACTTTTGTGTCGAACTAGTATCACTTTGGGACTAAATTTTTATGGTTTTGAGTTCAACTGTTTGGTTATGAGACGAAATTTTGGGGTTAAGTGTTACATTAGTTGTCTTTTGGAGTAACTTTTTGGACTTTGCCTATAAATTGTTGGGTTTTGTGTCTAACTATTTTGAGTTTGGGTTGTCTTTTTAACAAACTTTTGGATTTGAATATAACATTTACGACTTTCGTGTCTAACAATTACGACTTTGGGACTAAATTTTTAGGCTTTCGAGTTCAACTTTGTGCATATGAGCCGAAATTTTGGGGTTAAGTGTTACATTAGTTGTCTTTTGGCGTAACTTTTTGGATTTTGCATATACATTTTTGAGCTTTGCATCTAACTATTTTGAGTTTGGGTTGTCTTTTTAACAAACTTTTGGATTTGAATATAACATTTACGACTTTCGTGTCTAACAATTACGACTTTGGGACTAAATTTGTAGAGTTCGTGTTCAACTGTTTGGTTATGTGACGAAATTTTGGGGTTAAGTATTACATTAGTTGTCTTTTAGAGTAACTTTTTTAGACTTTGCATATAAATTGTTGGGCTTTGTGTCTAACTATTTTGAGTTTAGGTTATCTTTTTGACAAACTTTTGGACTTTGCATATAACATTTACGACTTTCGTGTCTAACAATTACAACTTTGGGCCTAAATTTGTAGAGTTTGTGTTCAACTTTGTGAGTATGAACCAAAATTTTAGGGTTTGGAACTAAGTTTTCTTACCTGAAATGATCATCTTTACTGTTGTCTGTCATTCGTTGAAGTGATAAAGATATGGAACTCCAAAGTCTAAGAGCTGAAGTAATCACCTTTAATGATGTATGTCGTTCGTTGAAGTGGGAAACATTGGTATTAAAGCCTTCAGCGGTCAAAATGAGATCATAGAACTCTTCTGGAATTGCCTCAGGGGTCAAAACGAGTTCAAGTAACCCACCACCCCGCATTTTTCCCCCACTGCTGACCCGACAGCCACTACCTACGCTTGGGCTAACGCGCTTTTCTGATTGGTTAATCCACCTGTCAGCCATTTCTTCGCCCCGCCTCCTATGTTAATACTCTTTTCTGATTGGTTAATCCCGCTATCAAGCGATGTTGACGTACTCACTCGCTGATTGGCTAATTTATTCATTTCTTACCAGGTTATATTTAAACTAGACGGCGTTATAAGTTTGATTGATTCAAGGAAAGTTACTGTTCACACTAGCGGAGTTTTGCACCGTAAGTTGGCTTGTTTTCTCTTAAAGTATGTTAAGGCTTATCGATAACAGGTTATATTCGGTGTAGATGATTGAGACTATATTTTACGCTGTAAGTTGAATGTTTTCTCTTAAAGTATGGTAAGACTTAACGATAACACGTTATTCAACTGTATTGATGTAAAGTAGTTAAGATAAGTAATGTTGAATGTAATGTTCCTTCATTTTTCTTATTGGTTGATTAAAGTATGATATACCAGACAACCGCCATACACCACACATACCACACTAGGCGCCCGGTATACAGCCCTCATGTCACACTAGACGCCCGGCATACAGCCTTATATCACACTAGATGACCTCCATACACCCTACATACCACACCAGATGACCTCCATACACCCCTCACGACACAGTAGACGACCTCCATACACCCTCACGATACACTAAACGACCCCTATACAACCATCATGACACACTAAACGCCCTCTATACACCCAATATGACACACTAGACGACCTCCATACAACCATCATACCCCACTAGACGACCTCCGTACACCCATCACGACATACTAGCCGACCTCCATGTACCCATCATGGCACACTAGACGACCCCTATACAACCATCATGACACACTAGACGACCCCTATACAACCAACATGACACACTAAACGCCCTCTATACACCCAATATGACACACTAGACGACCTCCGTACACCCATCACGACATACTAGCCGACCTCCATTGACCCATCACGGCACACTAGACGACCCCTATACAACCATCATGACACACTAGACGATCCCTATACAACCATCATGACACACTAAACACCCTCTATACACCCAATATGACACACTAGACGACCTCCGTACACCCATCACGACATACTAGCCGACCTCCATTGACCCATCACGGCACACTAGACGACCCCTATACAACCATCATGACACACTAGACGATCCCTATACAACCATCATGACACACTAAACGCCCTCTATACACCCAATATGACACACTAGACGACCTCCGTACACCCATCACGGCACACTAGACGACCCCTATACAACCATCATGACACACAAGACGACCCCTATACAACCATCATGACACACTAGACGACCCCTATACAACCATCATGACACACTAAACGCCCTCTATACACCCAATATGACACACTAGACGACCTCCGTACACCCATCACGACATACTAGCCGACCCCTATACAGCCTTATTACACACTAGGCGACCTCCATACACCCATTGCTGCGATGAACATACTAGTAAAACAGACTGTATAAACTGTAAGGGTGTTAAAGCATACACCAACGAACGCCCGGGCTTTTTAAACTAGAGTACGAAGGGACAGCTCTTGTTAGCTTATGTAGTAAGACGTACCATTGTAGTGGGGATTACGATAAAATCAGTTGTAAAGGGCTAAGCAAGCAACACAACAAATTAGATAAAGATATGTTTTTAGAGGTTCTCGCCACGCAAAAGGTCAAGGGTGGGAAAAATGTAGGTTTCAAAGTCTTAAATAATTCCATATTTTCCTACAGTCAAACAAGAAATGCTCTTTCCTATTTCTATATAAAAAGAAAGGTAGCTGATGATAACGTCTCGACTACGCCTCTAGATATTTAACTCTTTACACTACCAGCTTAGCCTAACCAGGAATCTCTAACAGTTTCACCCCTTAGGATTCATTTATGACATAGAGCTAAGCAGACACCAACTACATAGCTATAAATAAATGTTATCCTTGTACTATATATTTACTCATTGTACTGAATATGTTTGTAATGTTATATAATATCCACTGTATGTTATGCGCATATTAAGATAATAAAAGAATAAAATATATCTTTGTCTTCTGTTTTATATTGATCGTTTTTCATTGATGTTGTATAATCTACTAACCTATCACTATCGCTCAAGTACACCAAGAGCTCCAAAGTCAGCACACACCAGACATAAACACGTCACTTCCGGGTCACCGGGACTAAAGGTCAACATCCCGACACGAAATGGCATGGTTAACTCCCCCTGCGCCTACGGTACATTAGGCGCGCCGCGCGCCTACTATATATCTTTGTTAATTTACGGTCCAAATGCTTACCAGTTGGACCCTTGTATACTACTAAGGCACTAAAGAAATTAAGCAACTAAAGAAATCTCCACAGCGAGAGTATTGCAAAGCGATACTTTGTAAGCAAATCATGAAAACATGTTTTATACCGTAATTTTATTTGTGTGTCTGTGTATGAGTGTATGTGTGTGTCTCTGTGTATGTACGTGAGTTTCAAACACAGTATATGTGAAGCGAAGCTGCATTGCGGACAAGATCTCTGAGATCACCACACATTTCATCACATAATCCAGAATCACATTGGCAACGAGTTTTATGCGGAGAGCAAAAAGAACAACTCGACAAGCAATTATACAACAATAATATCGAGTACAACAGAGGTAAGAGAGTTAGGGATAGATCAAGAAAAATACAGGAAGAGGTGGCGCTGGGAAGGTAATAGCAGTTGAAAAGTGATACAAATAGAAGCAGGATTGCTAAACACATGTGATCTAATGAAGAGTGAACGGCTGATGCTGATATTCTTGATGCTCGAAAAGATGAACAAAGGAATTACAGCGATTTGGACGATCTATCTTATCAAACGCTAAAGAACTTAAACTCTCTTTGAATAACATCATCAAAGCGTGTTACAGAATGTTTGTGTATCCGCCCGCAGCCAGTTAACATGCAGGACTGGAAATTATCCCGCTCTTCTGTCTGGGAAACCTCAGATTATCTTTCTAAAATTAAAATAAGAACATTAAAGTACATACAAGTGCAGAGAGCAGAAGAGTTAATTTACGGAAAAAGTAGCGGTGTTCAATGTTCAAATAGTTCAATGTTGAAACCAGGTCAGTTATAAGTCTTCTCTATTGTACCTTATTATTGTCAATAATATTTAGACAGTTCAGATGCGTTCACTTTCGGTGCCGCTTGGCTTATGTCTTTTGGCGTGTGCTGTAGCTGCTATGATGGGGACTGAAGCTGCCATTCTTTGTTTGGATCCTTCAATGAGATGAGATGTAAATTCGGATGATTCAACTGGTTCAGGTGGTTGAGCAATTATGGATTTTAATCCGTTTGCAGTGATACCGGGGCCTTCGACTAACCATAACCATTTAGTCAGTGATAATTAATTTCACGAGAGTAAATATAAAAAAAAACCCAGTCAAACTCACATGAGTAAACAAAACAAATACAGTTAAGCCCATAAAATACAACAATCAAAGACAATCACATTATTTAAAAATAAAAAAGAGTAATTAAAACTTATTTAATTAATTGAAAGAAATCCATACAAAGATAAATAGACCAACCATACACACACCGACACACACTCTCACATTCACGCATGCGCAGACAATTACAAGAACGCAACGATCACTATTTCCGAGCAGGAAACATTCAAATTCATGACCTTGAACCTTCCAATGCTCTTATCTTGTAGTCCACAACCCGAACCAGTTATCTGAAGATATCGGAGATAATTTAGATGAGGTCATGGTTGCTGAGTGCAACACGTACACAATAACATGTAAATATCAAGAAAATAAGACCAGGCATTGGTAACCCGCTTGCACTTGGATGAGCACACCCTCCTGATGTGAACGGACATTGATATGCAGGCGAAGGAAATTCAATTAGAAAGATTCTCTCTCGCGAAATGTTACCTCTTATTTTGGAGATCAGGTACTAGAAGAAAACAAAATAATAAGAGAAAAGAAATGTGAGATATAAATGTCAGTATAATCATGTTCAGAAGATTGGGCGGGTAAAGCTAACAAGAAAACAAAATAGTAAATAACTGACAAGCTTTGGTGTGTAAAGAGTTTATGATTTTAGAAAGATGAAAGACGTTTGTTCAGTCACGCCGATCTGGCTACTAATGGGATTTATGAGACATAAGATTTCACGTTTACAAACAACAGCTGATAATAAGAGAAGGAGAGTACATGCAAATACTTGAAACGATAATGAATTATAATCAAAGAGTTGCTATTTCACTCAATTAAGCAAAGACGTCGCGGAAATAACAGATTGATACCGACCAGCTACTTAGAGTGCATCATACGGAATAGGCTAGAGTTAAGCTTTATGCACTGAATGTTCTCTTGAACAAGTTCAAGTTAGGCTGGGGGAAATAACACCTAACAAAGTTGAACGCATTCGAAAATAAATGTCTAAGGAAAATACTTGGTATAGAATGGAACGAATTCAAAACAAACGAGGAAATTAGAGAAATCGCCAATCAACCACTAATATCTTCAGTAATAAAGAAAAGACGATGGTCATACGTTGGACATGTGATGAGAAGAGATAATAATCGAATAGCAAAGCAAGCCCTCATATGGGAAACAACAGGTAAAAGAAAAAGAGGAAGACCCAGGGAGACACTGAGAAGAACATTGATGAGAGAGGCAAGAGCAGCAGGAATCGGCTCCCTCAATGAGATAGAACTGCTTGCACAGAACAGAGACAGATGGCGAGATTTGAAAAAATATCTTTAAAAGAAAACTGCTAGAACAAAAATTCATATAGGAGAAGGTGTATCTTGGTCTACGCCCTATGGGCCGGTTACGGCTCGAAAGGTCAATAGATAGAGAGATGTGATGCAGAAATGTTAGCCAAGCAGAGAGAGGGAGAGAAATGTTGACACGTTAACAATTTGTTAACTTAGACGTGCGTATTTACTACAGCTCAGAGTTGGATCTTTGAGTTGTTAACGGGTTGTTACTTTATTGGCTGTTAACGGGTTGTTACTTTATTGGCTGTTAACGGGTTGTTACTTTATTGGCTGTTAACGGGTTGTTACTTTATTGGCTGAAAGTTTCAAGTAAAGGATCCATCACTAATGGATACAAAATGTGGAGAGGTCACAAACCTTTTATGGATCTGGTGTCCCATCCGTTGACGTCAGTTAACTTCAGCAAGCGCAGAATGAAGATATAGAGCAAAGCAAGCAAAATCCAACTTTATAATATATCATTACGAGAAGTAATGGTCATATCGAAGAAACAATAATTACTATAATGCTGTATACAAATAAACAGGACAAATAGCATTTCAGAAAATGAAAAAAAAAACAACCGTCTTATGCAACAAATCTATGTCAATAGAAGTGAGAAAGCGAGTTCATCGGTGCTGTATAGAGCTAATTCTGACATATGGAAGCGAATCATGGACGGTAGACAAACAAATCAGAAGACGACTAGAGGCCACACAGATGGGATTTCTCAGAAGAATGTTGAAAGTTCCCTGGACAGCTAAAAAGACCAACGTGGAAATTCTCAAAGAGGCAAACATAAAAAGAGAGCTCCTAAAAAACATCAGAAAGAAACAATCAACATTTTTCGGGCACATCATGAGAATCAGAAAGTTGGAATACTTGGTTACAACTGGCAAACCACAGGGAAAGAGAGATCGCGGACGATATAGAGAGAAGATACTGGATAATTTAGTATCATGGCAAACATTCATGAACAGAACTGAAACGATGCAAGGTAGATAGAAGATTGTGGAAGGAAATGATCGCCACCGCCAACCGGTATGGCACATGATGATTATTAAGTAGAGAGTCACTGAAAGAGATGGTTGGTCTGTTCTCCTAAACAACTACGTGTCGAGAGAGATTAATGCATTTGACATCACTTCTCAGTGGCAATAATACTACAAGAATACCGTTACGAAAGGCATGATATAACAGCAAAACAGGCAGCAAAGTTGAAGTACTTAGGTATCATCTTTAAGGCATGATATAACAACAAAACAGGCAGCAAAGTTCAAGTACTTAGGTATCATCTTTAAGGCATGATATAACAACAAAACAGGCAGCAAAGTTCAAGTACTTAGGTATCATCTTTAAGGCATGATATAACAACACAACAGGCAGCAAAGTTCAAGTACTTAGGTATCATCTTTAAGGCATGATATAACAACAAAACAGGCAGCAAAGTTCAAGTACTTAGGTATCATCTTTAAGGCATGATATAACAACAAAACAGGCAGCAAAGTTCAAGTACTAGGGTATAATCTTTAAGGCATGATATAACAACAAAACAGGCAGCAAAGTTCAAGTACTAGGGTATCATCTTTAAGGCATGATATAACAACAAAACAGGCAGCAAAGTTCAAGTACTTAGGTATCATCTTTAAGGCATGATATAACAACAAAACAGGCAGCAAAGTTCAAGTACTAGGGTATAATCTTTAAGGCATGATATAACAACAAAACAGGCAGCAAAGTTCAAGTACTTGGGTATCGTCTTTAAGGCATGATATAACAACAAAACAGGCAGCAAAGTTCAAGTACTTAGGTATCATCTTTAAGGCATGATATAACAACAAAACAGGCAGCAAAGTTCAAGTACTTAGGTATCATCTTTAAGGCATGATATAACAACAAAACAGGCAGCAAAGTTCAAGTACTAGGGTATAATCTTTAAGGCATGATATAACAACAAAACAGGCAGCAAAGTTGAAGTGTTTAGGTATCATCTTTAAGGCATGATATAACAGCAAGCAGTAGTAGGGGGGCTACAGTCTGTACAAAAACACAGCGAAGACTAAACCCTTCATCTACATTTAAATACAACTAAGATATAGAAAACAATATAAAATGGTACTGAGCAGCTAAATTAATAGAAAGACAAGACAAGCTAAAACGTTTTCACTGAAGCCTTCATCAGATATTATAAACAAACTATACACATTAAACACAAAGTTCGGAATTAGAAAGCACAGATCTAAAAGAATGGCTGAAAAGACAGTCGCCAGGATTTTTGTAGAGTCTGGCTACAAGATCAATAGACAATAGGCCAGGTAGGATTTAATTAGACCAAAGGAAAAAAACAGTGAACAATTAGAAAAATTACAGGTGTCATATAAGGGTACATACTATAAACCGAGTGGTGCCAACTCCTACCTCCTCTATTCCTCTTCTCACCCTCGCACCAGCCTGGCAGCAACACACTAAGCTCCGGATAAATCTCCACAATACTTAAAGACGTCATTTCTGAATAATTGCATTCTTACAATTAGTACAGTTAAGTTAGGCAAGCACCTTGTCAGATTCCCAGACCAGCTGAAAGAATATGGGTCACAAGACATTGATTAACATGGCAATACATGAAGTGAAACAGAAAATCGTGCATCTTTTTCTACTTCTTAACTTCTACTTCTACTACTACTACTACTACAATTTATACTACTGCTACTACTACTACTACTAGATACAAAGCATTGATGAACAATGGGAAATGCTAAAAGAATCAATGCAATAAACATCAAAAGAGTTCATACCACCAGTGAGGACAAATTCAAGAAAGAAATGGATGACAGATGACATTTTGCAGCTAATGGATACAAGAAGAAGAAATAAAGAAAATAAAGATGAGTATAAGAGATTAAATAAAGAAATTGTAGTAAAATGCAATGAAGCAAAAGAAGCATGGCTAAAAGCGAGATGCAAAGAGATTGAAATGCAACAAAATGGAGATGCTAAAGCTATATACAAACAAATTGAGGAATTAACAGGAAGAAAAACGCAATCAAAAACTGGATGTCTAAAATCAAAGGAAGGAGAACTGTTGATTGATCAAGAAAACATAAGGGAACTATGGACAGAATACATTAAAGATCTTTATAATGATGAACGAATCCAAGTAAGTATTAAGGATAATGGAGAAGGACCAGAAATACTCAAAAAAAATATTGAATGATATCTACAACAGCGGATATATACCAGACGACATGCTCAAATCAATATTCATAGCCCTACCAAAGAAATCGGTTGCAATTGAATGCGATGATCATCGCACAGTAAGCCTTATGAGTCATATGACTAAGATATTACTAAGAATCATCATGCGAAGAGTGCGAAACAAAATCAGTCCAGAAATTGGCGATGAACAGTGTGGTTTTGTTAGAGATAAAGGAACAATCAGTGCCATTTATATCATAAGATCTTTAGTAGAAAGAGCCATAGAGGTGAAAACAGATCTATACCTATGTTTCATAGATTACACCAAGGCATTTGACAAAGTAAAGCACCAAGAAATAATCAAAATTTTAGAAAGCATAAACGTAGACAGCAAAGATCTAAGAATAATAAAGAACATGTACTGGCAACAAACAGCGGCCATAAGAACTGGAAACCAAATGGGAGTGTTTCAACAAATAAAACAGGATGTTAGACAAGGTTGTATGCTGTCACCAGATTTGTTTAATATTTATAGTGAGATAATTTTAAGATCCATAAGGGGCATGCCTGGAATAACAATTGGAGGTCATAATATAAATAATCTAAGGTATGCTGAGTACCATGGACAGCTAAGAAGAGTAATAAAGATGTTCTGAGAGGGATCAAAGCAAAAAGAGAGCTAATTTCCAATATTGGGAAGAAACAATCATCATTTTTTGGCCATGTAATGAGAAGAGAACAGCTGGAATATATTGTAACAACTGGATAAAGTGAGGGATGAAGAGATAGAGTGAAGCAAAGAGAAAAAATAACAGACCGCTTAAGAGAATGGCTTGGCAGAAGGTCAACAACAGAAATGATAAATAGCTGCCGAGATCGAAAGTTCTGGAGAGACATGATCACCTACGCCAGCAGGCCCGGCACTTGATGATGATGACTACTACTACTACTACTCTTACTACTACTACTACTACTACTACTATTACTACTACTACTACTACTACTACTACTGCAGCAACATCAACAACTATTACTACTACTACTACTATTACTACTACTACTACTATTACTACTACTGCAGCAACATCAACAACTATCACTACTACTACTACTGCTACTGCAGCACCATCAACAACTATCACTACTATTACTACTACTACTACTACTACTACTGCAGAACCATCAACAACTATCACTACTACTACTACTACTACTACTACTACTGCAGCAACACCAACAACTATCACTACTACTACTACTACTGCTACTACTACTACTACTACTGCAGCAACACCAACATCTATCACTACTACTACTACTACTACTACTACTACTACTACTACTACTACTGCAGAAACATCAACAACTATCACTACTACTACTACTACTGCTACTACTACTACTACTGCAGAAACAACAACAACTATCACTACTACTACTACTACTACTACTGCAGCAACACCAACAACTATCACTACTATTACTACTACTACTACTACTACTACTACTACTACTGCAGCAACATCAACATCTATCACTACTACTACAACTGCTACTACTAATTTTGCTACTTCTTCTTTTTCCTCTTCTCCTGCCATCTTCATTTATTTGACTACATATCTACAAACGTTAGGGGTATACTTAAGTCATCCTCTAGTCATCCACTATCGATCCCATGCTTTGCATCGTTCGTTCCGGCCCACTCTTCTCATCTCTGCTTCCATTGTTCTCCGTCAGGTTGTCTATGGCCAACCTTTCATTCGACTTCCCATCAGAGACTGCTGCATAGAATTTCTTTTCATTTTGCAGCAAAAACATGCTTCCTTATTGCTTTCACCGTTATCAGCAACGCCAGCTCTAATTTCAGGATTTCAGCCCAACGGCAAAATATTATCCTCTCTTGTTGTTTCTGTAAAGGAGTATTTTCTTCTTTTTTTTTAACTATTTGATATGGTTATTGTTATGTAAGGCTCCTGCATCATTGCAAAAGAATTAAAATCCATAATTGCTCAACCGCCCGTGCCAGTAGAATCATCCGAATGAATATCTCATCTCCTAAAAAAAAGAAAGGTAGCTGCAGTCCTCATTATAGCAGTCTCAGCACACGCCAAAAGACATAAGGCGAAACGGCACAGAAAGTGAACACAACCATCTGTTCCCCGTTATACGATATCATCATTCATATCGGGAGATCCAAACACGATCAAAACGGATGAAACGCACAGCTCACGGTGTGCACAGAACACTTAACTCAGTAGCTCCTGCCGCAAGCCGGGCTTGGAATATGAGGAAACTGCAACAAGGAACACTTTTCAGACACAGCCTATAAAGGTTCCTGTCGCCTATCCGGCGGATATTGACCGGAAATTCACTATTTGATATAATTAAGTTTATCATTTTAATGTTGCACCTACCAACAATATTGTACCTACCAACAATGTTGTACCTACCACCAATGTTGTACCTACCAACAATGTTGCAAATACCAAACTGTACGATTAGTATGCTCCGTTTTGATATGATTCCCTATAACCCCCTCTTTACCCCCTTTCACCTCGTTCACACGAGCAGCGATATAACGAAAGCTTGGTCAAGAAGCGCAACTCTTCACGACAACCTATTGGGAAGACCTCGGGGTTGTCTCGATGTAAGACAGAAATCGGCCTTTGTATAGCAAGATTCCAGGTTGGAGCCACGCCCATGTTGCGGTTAAAGTCCATGGTTTCTTCCTGGTTTTATCTCCCTAGATCTCTGTATGGTGAGACCCGAAGTCAAACCCTCTCGGTTAGTATCTGAAAAACAGGATCACCCGTGCGCACTCGTGGACATTAAAGAATTGTTGGCAATTAAAAGTCGAAAAGAGTAGGTCAATAACTGCCGCTGCCAAAGCACACATGTGAAGCCAAATCTACAGATGTCGGATGTGTCGGACTTAAAGGCGCAGATATTTAGGCGTTGTCGTGCACTAGCGATACAACGATCTCACGTAACGGGTGAACGCCAAGGAAAAAAAGATCTCCATCTTCCGTGTCGGCTCAAGAAGTATTGGAAATGATCGTAGAGGAAGAAATGACAATCTTAGCCCGCGCAATCCTCTTTCAATGTTGTGTAACCCCTCTCGTATAACTTTGGAGGTGGACAGTGCACTAACACTGGCTAGCACCATATATTGCTATTGACACTAACACTGGCTAGCACCATATATTGCTATTGACACTAACACTGGCTAGCACCATATATTGCTATTGACACTTACACTGAATCACCATCATCAAATTGCATGTCCTTAATAAGAATGTTGTTATTCACAACAGCCCGCCTGAAAGAATCTCTATCTCTAGTAGATCTCACACTTCGTCGCTTGCCATGTTCTCTTTGATATCTTGAAACCACCTTCTTCTTGGTCTGTCCTTTATGCATTACCCAGAAATCATGTCTGCCATTTTTTGTTCTTTCCACCTTCAAGTGGCTTCTGACGTGGTCATTGCATTTTCATCTCCCCTGTAGCAAGGCACTTACAAACCAGTTCTAGTAAGTCTTTTGCTATGTCTTCATTGCTCTTTTTTCATTGTCCAAGATATCTTCATGATTTTTATGCAGAATTTTATTTCGCATGAATCGATTTTTTTTCCTTGCTGTTTGCGAGATTGTCCATGATACACAGACATATGCTGCTATCGAGAAAATACAAGTTCTTAGTAATTTTGATTTTACTGCCTTGCTGGTGTTGTGCCAAATGTTCTTCGTGGCCTTTAATTTGTGTGTTGTTATTGCTAGTTTTCTTTTGATCCTTTTCTGGCAGTCTTCAATATAGTTACTACAGATCCCTGATATTTTCCTAGTTTAATACAATTTCTCGTTTTATTAGTATACCCCTCTTTGATGTTCTGTTGTGTTACTTGAATATATAAATGTATATTTATCGTCTTGTATGTATCCACTTTCTTTCCATCTTGTTTCTGATATGCCTAAAATATCTAGTTTAATCTCTCTGCTTCTACCATAAGATTTTCTAATTTTCCATGTTGGTATAAGGTCCTAACATTATAGTTAGAATTTCTCTCCATGGCTTTCTTTGGAGTGTTAAATGATGAGGCTCCAATCTCTTTGACGGTGGTCTGCCATTTTCATCTTTCGTGTTCTGAATATGCCTCTTGTGTACCACGCACTTTGCTGTTTTCGCTTTCTGGGCAGTTGATAATTTCTTATTCATCCGCCCCATCCACCGTCACAGACTTTTCACATTCGGGTTGAACTTACCATGACATTGAATAGATAGATAGATAGATAGATAGATAGATAGATAGATAGATAGATAGATAGATAGATAGATAGATAGATAGATAGATAGATAGATAAATAGATAAATAGACAGAGAGATAGATAGATAGATAGATAGATAGATAGATAGATAGATAGATAGATAGATAGATAGATAGATAGATAGATAGATAGATAGATAGATAGATAGATAGATAGATAGATAGATATATAGATAGATAGATAGATAGATAGATAGATAGATAGATAGATAGATAGATAGATAGATAGATAGATAGATAGATAGATAGATAGATAGATAGATAGATAGATAGATAGATAGATAGATAGATAGATAGACTTTAAGAGGCTGGGTGAACTCCGAGAACATTTTATAATCCACCAGTTCCGGGAAGTAAAACTGAACCATTCTGATCAGATGCGAGCGCACTAACCACTCAGCCACCGAGGATCCTTATTTAATAGGAGTCTCTCTCGCTCTCTCTCTCTCTCTCGCTCTCTCTCTCTCTCTATATATATATATATATATATAATGCAGATGGAGAGAGAGAGAGAGAGAGAGAGAGAGATAAAGAGATAGGAGGGTAGGAGTACAGAAAAAGATACCGAGAGACACACATAAACTTACAGAGAGGAATAAAGAGTAAGAGATAAATTATATGAATAATAAATAAATGTTTCGAAGCTCACAAAACTAACTTTAGGGGAAAAAAATGGCTTAGGAAGTGGCCAGTCGACGGAAGCCAGCAAAGACATGTTTACATTGTGCAGCGGTTGGGGCGGCTCTGAACGCGATATCATGAAGCCCGAGTAGGGAACCCAGCACGTGCTGAAGTGTCGGAGCCAACAGAAAAGTCCACTCGAGCTCTGCTCGTTTGTCACGCACATCCAGTGACTGCTATTTGCTCTCGTGCCGTTGTGTGGCCGACGTGTGTTGCCCCACCACAGGAGGTCGCTCACCAAGAAAAACTTTGGACGAGCCTTGTTTGAGGGCAGAAGTAAAAAAAAAATGAGGAAGGAATTAACCAAAGACTCTACTAAGAAAATACTTTCCAGAGAGTTCGACACGAGAAAAACGCAAGCCAGCTATATTGCGTTTCCATAGTAACAATGCTATGTAAAGAGCTAATTTCCAATATTAGGGAGAAACAATCATCATTTTTTGGCCATGTAATGAGTAGAGAACAGCTGGAATATATTGTAACAACTGGGAAAATTAAGGGACGAAGAGATAGAGGAAAGCAAAGAGAAAAAATACCAGACAGCTTATTAAGAGAATGGCTTGGCAGAAGGCCAACAACAGAAATGATAAATAACTGTCTAGATCGAAAATTGTGGAGAGACATGATCACCTACACCAGCAGGCCCGGTACTTGATGATGATGATGATGATGATAGTGATAATAGATCAACATAGGATAATTAACATCCAATTCAAATGTAGTCTACACATCAAATGACCGTAGAGCTCTGTTACATTATCTTGCCTAGAATGTAGTAGTGGATCTTTCAACAATTGGGAAAAGAGGGAGCTAAGAGAGCGGTTGTGGTGAGTTTCACTAGCAACAACTCGTTTCCCTAAATGATGGCTTTGGGTAGAAACGGTTGCGGAAATAATAACACAGGTAGCCTAGGGGATGGGGAGGTTTATAAAATGTTTATGTAGTCTAGGGGAGGTTTATGAAATGTTTATGTAGTCTAGGGGAGGTTTATGAAATGTTTATGTAGTCTAGGGAGGTTTATGAAATGTTTATGTAGTCTAGGGGAGGTTTATGAAATGTTTATGTAGTCTAGGGGAGGTTTATGAAATGTTTATGTAGTCTAGGGGAGGTTTATGAAATGTTTATGTAGTCTAGGGGACGTTTATAAAATGTTTATGTAGTCTAGGGGACGTTTATGAAATGTTTATGTAGTCTAGGGGAGGTTTATGAAATGTTTATGTAGTCTAGGGGAGGTTTATGAAATGTTTATGTAGTCTAGGGGAGGTTTATGAAATGTTTATGTAGTCTAGGGGAGGTTTATGAAATGTTTATGTAGTCTAGGGGACGTTTATAAAATGTTTATGTAGTCTAGGGGACGTTTATGAAATGTTTATGTAGTCTAGGGGAGGTTTATGAAATGTTTATGTAGTCTAGGGGTCGTTTATGAAATGTTTATGTAGTCTAGGGGACGTTTATGAAATGTCTATGTAGTCTAGGGAGGTTTATGAAATGTTTATGTAGTCTAGGGACGTTTATGAAATGTTTATGTAGTCTAGGGGACGTTTATGAAATGTTTATGTAGTCTAGGGGACGTTTATGAAATGTTTATGTAGTCTAGGAGACGTTTATGAAATGTTTATGTAATCTATAGAATGGGCAAGTGTTTGAAATGTTTATGTAATCTATAGAATCGGCACGTGTATGAAATGTTTATGTAGCTTAGGGGTCGGGGACGTTTATGAAATGTTTATGTAGTCTAGGGGACGTTCATGAAATGTTTATGTAGTATAGGGGACGTTTATTAAATGTGTATGTAGTCTAGGGGTCGGGAACGTTTATTAAATGTTTATGTAGTCTAGGGGTGGGGGACGTTCATGAAATGTTTATGTTGTCTAGGGGACGTTCATGAAATGTTTATGTAGTCTAGAGGACTATTATTAAATGTTTATGTAGTCTGGGGGACGCTTATTAAATGTTTATGTAGTCTAGGGGACGTTTATGAAATGTTTATGTAGTCTAGGGGTCGGGGACGTTTATTAAATGTTTATGTAGTATAGGGGACGTTCATGAAATGTTTATGTAGTCTAGCGGACGTTTATTAAATGTTTATGTAGCCTAGGGGTCGGGGACGTTCATGAAATGTTTATGTAGTCTAGGGGACGTTTATTAAATGTTTATGTAGTCTAGGGGACGTTTATGAAATGTTTATGTAGTCTAGGGGACGTTTATGAAATGTTTATGTAGTCTAGGAGACGTTTATGAAATGTTTATGTAATCTATAGAATGGGCAAGTGTTTGAAATGTTTATGTAATCTATAGAATCGGCACGTGTATGAAATGTTTATGTAGCTTAGGGGTCGGGGACGTTTATGAAATGTTTATGTAGTCTAGGGGACGTTCATGAAATGTTTATGTAGTATAGGGGACGTTTATTAAATGTGTATGTAGTCTAGGGGTCGGGAACGTTTATTAAATGTTTATGTAGTCTAGGGGTGTGGGACGTTCATGAAATGTTTATGTAGTCTAGGGGACGTTCATGAAATGTTTATGTAGTCTAGAGGACTATTATTAAATGTTTATGTAGTCTGGGGGACGTTTATTAAATGTTTATGTAGTCTAGGGGACGTTTATGAAATGTTTATGTAGTCTAGGGGTCGGGGACGTTTATTAAATGTTTATGTAGTATAGGGGACGTTCATGAAATGTTTATGTAGTCTAGCGGACGTTTATTAAATGTTTATGTAGCCTAGGGGTCGGGGACGTTCATGAAATGTTTATGTAGTCTAGGGGACGTTTATTAAATGTTTATGTAGTCTAGGGGACGTTTATGAAATGTTTATTTAGCCTAGAGGATGGGGACCTTTATGAGATATTTAGGTAATCTAGGGGGCGACGATGTTCATGGAATGTTTAAGCTGCCTAGGGTAGAAGTACCTTCATGAAATGTTTAGGTAGCCTAGGGGACGTTAATGTTGAGTTTATGTAACCAATGGAACGTTAATGTTGAGTATATGTAACCAAGGGAACGTTAATGTTGAGTATATGTAACCAAGGGAACGTTAATGTTGAGTATATGTAACCAAGGGAACGTTAATGTTAAGTTTATGTAACCAAGGGAACGTTAATGTTGAGTTTATGTAAGCAAGGGAATGTTAATGTTGAGTTTATGTAACCAAGGGAACGTTAATGTTAAGTTTATGTAACCAAGGGAATGTTAATGTTGAGTTTATGTAACCAAGGGAATGTTAATGTTGAGTTTATGTAACCAAGGGAACGTTAATGTTGAGTTTATGTAACCAAGGGAATGTTAATGTTGAGTTTATGTAACCAAGGGAACGTTAATGTTGAGTTTATGTAACCAAGGGAACGTTAATGTTAAGTTTATGTAACCAAGGGAACGTTAATGTTGAGTTTATGTAAGTAAGGGAATGTTCATGAAATATTTTAGTTGTTGGTTATGTTGTTGACGAAATGACACGAACTGGTGTTGGCGGAAGCCCTTTGACTCATGGAGCATGGCAGGTCGTAATGGATTCCTTGGCATTCCCGGCTTTTGCTGGAGAATTCTGGAACTCGTCTAGTTCTCGGCTATGAGTGGAAAACTGTATTGTTATACCTAGAGGTACTGCAATGCTAGGTCTTCAGTAAGCGCCACCATTACGGGGTACACGACGATCGCGTTTTGATGCAGGTTGTTACCAGGTGAGACTGACAAAGAGGCAGAACATCCAGGTCTTTGAACTTTGTGTCAGTCTACTCTTTTGGTATATACTTTGTATCATATGGCAACACTATTCTTCCCAGGTGATTATTAATCTTACCTATATCTGGGTAGTAATATAGACAAAGATGGAAGATCAGAGAATGCTACCAAAATAAGGATACAAAAAAGCTTCGTTGCACTAGGAAACATAGGGGATCCAAAGAAATCAGGTTAAATACAAACAATTTAAATTCCAATGTCAGTTCTATTATATGGCTGAGAAACATGGAGAACAACAAAAATGACAATTACGAAAATATAGTCCTTCATTAATGGAAGCAGAATAAACGGGTGGAAATGACAGGACAAAATCACTAATATAGAATTATGGACAAGTACCAGTGGACAACCAGATACAATAAAGACGACTACACACACTACGGAAACCAACTGAGAGTATCACACGACATGCCCTTTTTTGAAATCCTCAGGGTAAAAGACAAAGAAGAAGACAAAAATAATCTTGGATGAGGCAGATGGAAGCGGAGATGAAGATGATTTGGAAGAGATGAAATGACCTTAAAAGAAGTAAGAAACAGAACGGCTTGGAAAGTGTTTGTTGAAGACCTATGGGTCTTCCACAGGGAGTTGGAAGGAAGAATATGAAGAAGGCCACTTTATTTATTGTCTTTGTTTGTGAGTGAAAACTGGTTCTATACCAACTCTTTCTATTATAACTTCGTTTCCTATTTTTGCCTCTTCTATCACTCCATCAGCTTTTCTTGAACGTCTAATTGATGTGTTGTGACCAACTTTCTTTCTTACTTGTTGTGAGTAGCCATGTTTGGCGCTCGTAAGAGATAGTAAATATGCTGTGTATATGATGTTTCTGTGTGCTGTTTTGCGTGCTCTTGTGTTGCAGGAGAGAGGCAGGCTGCCTCACTACTTGGTTTGCCTTGAATGTTAATTTCTTTATCCATTTTGCCATCTTCAGAGAATGTTGTTCCTATATTCTTGAATTCTGATGCCCGTTTTAAACATGTGTCCTCTATTGAGGGACTGACACTTTGTTTCTTTATATTGTCATAACTTTTGTTTCAGTGTTGATTCTCATATTGTTCGTTGCACACTCCTGATTCACACATAGACAAGTTGTGCTGTTGAAACTTTCCTGGTGTTTCTGTCATCAATATCTGGTCATCTGAAAAGAGTAGTTCATTTACATTACCTTAATATTTGGGACTTGGTATCTTTGCTGATACCACTGATGTAGGTAATGAACAAGAACAGTAATAGAACACGTCCCGTGTGACTGCGATAGTTACAGAGAGTAGTTCTGATGTTCTCATGCTCCTTGATTTGTTCTAACTATCTCACTGTAATCATTGTCTGGATTTTGACATAAAGCTAGAATAAGACGTTCACTTACATCATCATCATCACAAACACCATCATCATCATCAAGTACCATGCCTGCTGGCGTAGGTGATCATGTCTCTCCACAACGTTCGATCACGATAGTTATTTATCATTTCTGTTGTTGACCTTCTGCCAAGCCATTCTCTTAAGCTATCTGGTAACTTTTCTCTTGGCTTCCCTCTATCTCTTCGTCCCTCAATTATTTTCCCAGTTGTTACAATATATTCCAGCTGTTCTCTTCTCATTACATGGCCAAAAAAACAAAAACAACAACAACGATTGCTTCTTCCTGATTTTAAAAATTGCTGTCTTTTTGCTTTGGCCTCTTTCAGAACGTTTTCATTACTCTTCTTAGCTGTCTATGGTATTCTCAACATTCTTCTGTAAAACCACATTTCTACAGACTTCAGTGATTTTCTTGTTTGTTTGTCCTATTATCCAAAATTCACATCCATATGTTAAGACTGACTTTACATAACATTTAAGAACTCTTTTTCTTGTTTCTATTGTCAAAAAATGGATTGCACAGTATCTTCCTCATTTTTTTGGAAAGCTGCTTTTACCTGGGCCATTCTACATTTCACCTCTGTTGTACATCTACCATCTGAGGTTAACAATGTTCCCAGATATTTAAATTCATTTACCTGTTTTAATATTGTTCCACTTGTCTTTTTTGTGCACTGCGGTGATGTTTTCTTCTTTGTTGTTACCATTTACTTCATACTGAGCCATTATTTTTCACATTATGTTCACATCAACTCTGTCGAATGTTTTCCTTTGATCTACAAAAGCGATTATAGAATACTTCCATACTCCATGTTCTTTTCTATGAGTTGCATAAGTGTAAATATGACAACAGTGCATGTTCTATTTTTGTCCTAAAGCCTTATGTTCTTCTGCTACTTGTTCTGTCAATGGTTTTAATCTTTGTTTATATTATCTTGATATACATTTTTTGTTCAGAAGTGAGATGTCTCCGGTAGTTTTGGCATTCACATTTGCTCCCTTCATTTCTTCATAATGATATTATTATTGCTTGCTGCTAATCAAGAGTTGAATTCATTAAAGATTCTATGTTGACATCTGCTACAGCTTTCCCCTGCTGCATGCATTGCTTCTAGCCTAACAGCTCCTGGTATATTATATGTATGTATCTGGTACAGCTTTCCCCTGCTGCATGGATTATATTTGCTTCTAGCCTAACAGCTCCTGGTATATTATATGTATGCATCTGGTACAGCTTTCCCCTGCTGCATGGATTATATTTGCTTCTAGCCTAACAGCTCCTGGTATATTATATGTATGCATCTGGTACAACTTTCCCCTGCTGCATGGATTATATTTGCTTCTAGCCTAACAGCTCCTGGTATATTATATGTATGCATCTGCCTTGGAGCCTTTTCGACTGATATTTGTATTTCTGGCTTTAGCATCTTTGCTTTGTCGTCGGGTGATATTTCGGTTCTGATAACCTTCGAAGAGGTAGATGAGCTCCGTGAAGTATTCTCTAAATCTTGCTGTTACTTCAGATGGATACAAATATAACTCTTCCCTTTTTGTCATTGATTATTTCTGTTATGTTGTAGTTATTTTGCCTTTTTGTTAATGATTATTTCTATGGGTTGTAATTATCATTCTTTTTATAATTGGCTATTTCTCTGGGTTGTAATTATGATCCTTTTTGTCATTGATTATTTCTCTGGGTTGTAATTATCATTCTTTTTATAATTGGTTATTTCTCTGGGATGTAATTATTATCCTTTTTGTCATTGATTATTTATGTGTGGTTGTAGCTATCATCCCTCTTTCGTATACTTTTTAATACCTTGAAAAATGTTCTGGCAGCTGTTCTTTCGTTTTCTGGAAAGGTTTTTCCAAACCACTCTCTGGATTTGTTTTTCGCTATTTCATTTTCCTGTTGGCTGCTCTTCGTTTTAATCTTCTATATATTAACTTACTAACAACTTGCTATCTTTAAACCATAAACTATAGCAATGCCTGATTGTATATATATATATATAGGGAATATGTATTTAAGAAAAAACGTTTTGTTAAGTTCTTAATTTGGACGTGCCAGACACAGCCATATCTCCATTGATTTACTGGTCTTCTGCAAGCCAGTTAAATAGGCCTTTCTATATCTCTATATTTAAGGACCATTCTTTACAGAACTAAAAGTTAACATCTAACCATTACTTGAGTCGAAGCGTGGGTTTCTGCAGTCTTGATTTATCTGTACAAATTGAAACGTCATATTGCTAGTTTCCAAACTGCTATTTTCCATATTACTATCAGTGCCATGAAAAATATTAAGCAGAATCATTCTGGAGAGACTAAAAGAGGCCATAGAGAAATATTTGAGAGATGAACAAGCAGGTTTTAGGAAGAACAGATCATGTGCTGATCAAATAACTACTCTACGTATAACAGTTGAACAAAGTTTAGAACTAAAATCCCCACTTTATATTGGATTCATAGATTGTGAAAAGGCATTTGATAGTTTAGACAGAAGAAAGCTTTGGAAGTTGCTGAGTCATTACGGAATCCCCATAAAGTTTATTAACCTGATAACAACAATGTATGAAGGAACAAAATGTAGTATGGTGCATGAAGGACAGCTTACAGAAGCATTTGACATAAGAACAGGAGTAAGGCAGGGATGCCTTCTGTCTCCATTTATCATTCTACTGGCCATAGATTGGATTATGAAAAAAACTCAAAACAACAGAAATGGAATCCAGTGGTCACTGACCAAACAACCTGATGATTTAGACTTTGCTGATGACATAGCTCTCCTATCACACAGCCATCAACAGATGCAGGATAGAATGAGCATACTTGATGAGAGATCACAACAGCTAGGACTGAAGATTAATAGAGATAAGACCAACATTATGAGAATTAATGCAGTTGGCAATAAACAAATAAAATTAGGAGAAATACCTCTACTAGACGTACACTCTAACATATATCTGGGCAGTAATATAGATAAAGAGTCACGAACAGAAAATGATACCAAAATAAGGATATCAAAAGCAAGAGAAGCTTTTGTTGCACTGGGAAACATATGGAAATCCAAAGAAACTAGGTTAAATACAAAAATAAAAATTTTCAACTCCATTGTTAAGTCGGTCCTATTATATGGCTGTGAAACATGGAGAACAAAAAATTGACAATCATGAAGATACTGACTTTCATTAACCGGTGCTTACGCAGAATAAAAGGATGGAAATGGCAGGATAAAATCACTAACATAGAATTATGGAAATGTACCAGTCAAATACCAGTGGGTAATAAAGAGATACAGCGAAGACGATGGCGCTTGATAGGACACACACTGAGGAAGCCAACTGAGAGTATTACACAACAGGCCCTTTTTTGGAATCCCCAGGGGGAAAAGACAAAGAGGAAGACCAAGGAATTATTGGAGAAGACAGATAGAAGCTGAGATGAAGATGATGGGGAAGACATGGAATGATCTTAAAAGAATGGCAAAAAACAGAACGACTTGGAAAGTATTTGTTGAAGACCTATGCTCCACAGGGAGCTAAAAAGGTAGAAGAAGAAGATTTTCCATATTGCAATTTTCCATATTACTAGTTTTCATATTGCTATTTTCCATATTGCTAGCTCGATCCGTTCATTCCCAGACTCTACCGCTGTAGTATTTAATGTCATTGACGTTGTCTCAAAGTGTCTGTTGTTTTATTCAGCGGTTGAGACAGAGTGACTATATCAAACCGTGAGCATATACAGTTGAAGGAATACACCTGGAGACAGTTCAGAACTACAACTACCTGGGACATACTGTAATCAATGATGGAAAATGTACAACTGAAATAAACAAAAGAACAGAAATGGCAAAAAGTAATTTTAATGCCATGAAAAATATACTAAAATCAAAACAAATAACACCAGGGCTAAAACTAAGAATAGCAAAATGTTACATCTTCTCAATATTCCTGTATGGTGCAGAAACATGGACATTAGACCAAAAAATTGAAGCCTTTGAAATGTGGATCTATAGAAGAATAGGTAAAATTGGACGGAAAGAAAAGAAAACAAACGATGAAGTTTTAAAACAACTAAAAGTGAAAAGAGAACTACTAGACACAATTAGAACAAGACAAAAGAAAGTTTTGGGGCATGTTAAAAGACGCAACAGCATAATACAAGTAATATTGGAAGGGAAAATACAAGGTGAAAAAAGGCAGAGGTAGACCAAGACTAACATGGACGTGTAACATCAAAAGATGGACAAATCAGCCTATGACAACCTGCACCATCAAAGCAAGAGACAGAGCAGAATGGCGGTCCCTGTTAGCCAACCTTCGTTGCGGAAAAGGCACTCGATGATGATGATCATGCCTTAAAGATGATACCCAAGTACTTGAACTTTGCTGCCTGTTTTGTTGTTATATCATGCCTTAAAAAAAATACCTAAGTACTTGAACTTTGCTGCCTGTTTTGTTGTTATATCATGCCTTAAAGAAAATACCTAAGTACTTGAACTTTGCTGCATGTTTTGTTGTTATATCATGCCTTACAGATGATACCTAAGTACTTGAACTTTGCTGCATGTTTTGCTGTTATATCATGCCTTAAAGATGATACCTAAGTACTTGAACTTTGCTGCCTGTTTTGTTGTTATATCATGCCTTAAAGATGATACCTAAGTACTTGAACTTTGCTGCCTGTTTTGTTGTTATATCATGCCTTACAGATGATACCTAAGTACTTGAACTTTGCTGCCTGTTTTGTTGTTATATCATGCCTTACAGATGATACCTAAGTACTTGAACTTTGCTGCATGTTTTGCTGTTATATCATGCCTTACAGATGATACCTAATGAAAAGATGATGTCGCTCCATGATAGCCAACCTTTGTTGTTGAGACGGCACTCAATGATGATGATGATGACGATATATCCTATTTCGATTAACCACTCACTCGAGATAAACATGTTTATTTATTTAGATAAAATAATAACGTGCGCGGTCACCGTTTTAAAAATATCAATTGATAAACAAACTTCTTTCTGCTGTTTAATCGAATCAATGATGTTACAAAACTATTTTTACTTTCTTAATTTTCTAAAATATACTAAATGATGACACTCATTCTAATCTCTTATTGTGTGCCACGTCATCGACCATCTCATCCACGAATATACTCTTTTTAGATATCATGTTTCTATGACCATTGATTTTATCTAGGCATTCACCTCTACGTGTTTACAAATACAAATGATATGTTGACGTATTGCTCGTTCCCTTCAACGTAAGAAATGTTCATGCGTCTGTTCTGTTCTGTATTTAGTACAAAACTGATAGTTAAATTATGTTCTTTTTTACATTTTTGATTCGCAAAATTAGCTGTGAAAGTACACATTTTTTACTTCTTCCGGTTCGTTTTTATCAACAACAAAAGGAAAAAAAACCACAAAGAGCGTGACTTGATACATTCATTCTGCCAGTGGTATGTTTCTATATTCAGTGATTTATATCGGATGTTAATTAATACCTCATTACGTATTTACATATAAAATATAATAACACATGGTACCAATTTTTCTCCTCCAAGGATTCGAATTTTGAAGAAAAAAAATTTCTGACTGGGTGAAACCATGTTTTGAGCGTCACAGAAGGAATGCACACTCCAAATTGTATTATTTTCTATATTAAGTAAGTTAGGTACTATAATGATGAATCTATAAGTCAGTCAGAGAGTGAGTACGCACGCCTTTACACATATGGAGATATATTTGTGTTTGACCACTGTCTTGTACACTTCACAAATAGATGAAGAGGAAATATCAACTCATTTTGGTGAACTGTTTCGAAGGATAGAGCTTTCTCAGCTGTACGGCTGGATTTCATTTTAATTTTATTTGTTTTACGTCTTCAAATCAAGATGTTTCTTTCTCCTTTTTAATGCAACTTCACCTCCAGCATATCCTGTTCTCCTAATCCTTTTTTTTTTCCTTTAACTTAAGTCTTACATTTTTCACTTTGCCTATTTCCTCATTTTAAAATCTCTCTCAGCTTCACTTGTGCTCTCTTCCGATTCGTTTCTTTGTTTCTTATCGCCTTCTTTCCTCTATTGCAGACAAAGAATAAACGTAACATATTTTTTTGCTTATCGCGGGTAATGTAAATCTGTGTGCATGTAAACTTGTCTTGTCTAGCATGAGATAAAATAGTTCTAGACCTGTTGATGGTGGTGAGAGGTAGTGGTTACCAAGCTGTGCGGTCCCTGGAGCATCACAAACTGAAAGCAGATGAAAAACTTTGATATTTGGGGAATAAAACTCAAATATACTATTAGTTTAGTTGAGCCTAGTCGATGGGTCATCCTCATTGCTCATCGGACACATTTTTCTAACTGCTCAGATCTCCTCCCTAGTATGTCCATCAGTGTGTGGAGACTGACGACTCCAGTTCTGTGTTGATTTGTTTTTCTTCTGTCTCCCCGCATGCTCATTTTTGGCTTCTCCGGTTTAAACGTGATATGCAGTCCGGATATAAATATAGGCTCTTGTGTAATAGTATACCCATAGAATGAGAGATAAGTTGACAGATATAAAAAAGAGAGTTAAGAGAAGAGACAGACTCGTCATCAAGCAAAGTTTAAGTCCCTGAATAATATTTACAGCTTGAGTTGAGAGTTCAATTAGAGGTAAAAGTCACTTGCAAAATAAAACAATAACAAGATATTTACATTTTAAATTGGAGAGATCACTGACATTAAGGGTCACTTGATGAACGTGTGATATCTAAAATAGCAATAAAGAAATATAGAGCAGATTCTAGTCAAGTTACCGGGGAATGACCATATCGACCATGAAAAAAGACAACTTTCCACCAAGTTCAACAACTGGAAGGCACACATACTCGAGAAACTTACAAACACCTTTTTTCATTGGTTAACTGGGACAAGGTAAAACAGGCAGAAGCAGACCAAGACTAACTTGGACGAGTAACACTAAAAGATGAACAAGTCAGCCTATGACAACATGCACTATCAAAGCATGAGACAGAACGGATTGGTGCCCCATGGTAGCCAACCTTCGATGCGGAGACGGTACTCAATGATGATGATGATGATGATGAACCAGGACAGGGTCATATACTATAAATAGTTGAGCACAGAATAATTTGAATGATATTTAGAGAGAGAGATGATTTTTTAAAAATACTTCTGAATAGATTGTCTACAAGTGATTAAACAATGATCCATGGTCATAACTCTACAGAGTTTGTGAATCAAGAGACAATCAGTGAGATGTTAGTCTAACTGAGCTATGTGCATTCTAGAGGAATAATATAGATATTCTTGGTGACTAGTGACGCAGAATTAATCACTATCAGAGAATTAAATATTAATATGTGAATTATTTGTGAAAGTCACTCTACACGTGGTACAGAGATATGAGCAAACAATGGATACAATGACACAGTAAGTCCCATTAAGGGTGTGACAACACCACACGACGATAGTCCACATCCCAACATGGCAAAGTAGAATATATGTTATTTTTGTTATTCTTTCGAGGAATGAGAGGAACAAGCTCATAAGAGAAAGTTGAACATTTCATTCATTAATTACCATCAGCCATCTTCAGTTAAGTATCAACCCATTAATTGTGATCATCATGAGGCCAAGTGATTTGGTGAACAAACATTGTATTGAACTAATAAATTGCTGTTATAATTGTCATGTGATCTATGTTACGACGTCTCGACATGATGATCTCTGCTCAAGTACTTCAAGATTCCTTTATTTACGGCGACATATGATCCTTGTTGGAATCATTCGCCCGCCTTCCGCCCTATATGTAGGGAATCAGAATATTGCCCCGGTCCAGTGCACGTCTACGGCAGTCGCTCCAAGAAACGTACAGTACTATAATAATGTAACCAAGTTATCTGGACTTCCGGTCAAAATGGCGGATAGCCGACAGGAACCGTTGAGACTCTATTTGAAAAGTGTTCCTTGGTGCAGTTCCCTCATATTCCAAGTTTAGCTTGCTTCCAGAGCTACCGAGTTTAGTGCTCTGTGCACACCGTGAGCTGTGTTTTGTTTTTTTATCCGGGTCGTGTTTCGACATTTCGATTGCCTACGATGAATGATGATATCGTATGCCGAAGGACTGTTTGGATGCCTTCACTTTCGGTGCGGTTACGCCTTATGTCTTTTAGCGTGTGCTATAGTTTCCTATAATGGGAACTGCAGCTGCCTTTCTTTGTTTGGATCCTTCAATGAGATGAGTTTTAATTCGGATGATTCCACTGGCACGGGCGGTTGAACAATTTAATTTGTTCGCAGTGATACCGGGGCCTTGGACCAACTACAACTACAACTACAACCAACTTATACCATTATTTTATCTTGACAATAGGGAGAGTGTGAGATCTGACAATAGATAGAATCTCTCAAACGGGCTGTGATGAGACTAACATTCAACAAATTCTATGCAACTATTTGATGATTAACTCTATAACCGTATCCTCTTCTCTATTTGCACAGCCCATTATTTACAATATGTTTTTGTATCACGAGGTCCATCGTTAGAGCCCAATTATCTGGGACTGTTTCCCTGGCTTTTGCGTTTCTTGTCATCTTCCTGCACAGTAACAATTGTTTCCATTCAGAGTTATTTCTAGAAAACTACCTAACTCCGGAATTATTCTGTTGGCCTGTACAGAGTAAGCGGACTTGAATTTGTGAGCTGCTTAATGTTCTTAAGTACAATATAACGATCACAGCTGTTTATTTGACACCAACAGTGAGATTTCAGTTGTAATCCTAAAATACATGATCATTCTCAGGTAATTGATCAAATATAACATGTTTCATACATCACTTTTGTTAATCTCTGCAGTTTTCAGAAAAATTGCCTTCAAATCATGGCTGTCATTTCTTTCATTACTGTGACGTCCCGAGTATAAGGTATAGGTGAGAATGTGCTGCAACATTCCGCGACAAGTACTAACCACGCCCGACGTAGTTCGGCGGCGGTCATCAGACAATAACTGATGTTTTCAAAGTCGTGTGACGGTAGACAGTTGCCACAACAGGCGTTGCTCCCAAGCGGCCACCCATCCAAGTACTAACAGTCATATTCCCAGACAATTATTGTACGGAAAGAGACCAAAACGCAGACCAGCGCAGGAATATAAGGATGTTTGCAGGGCTCTTCGGGATATTGCGCTGTATCAACGAAAGAAATTGGGAGAATCTGACATAAAATCGTAGCACATGAAGGACATAACATCGTAGCACATGAAGGACATAACATCGTAGCACATGAAGGACATAACATCGTAGCACATGAAGGACATAACATCGTAGCACATGAAGGACATAACATCGTAGCACATGAAGGACATAAAATCGTAGCACATGAAGGACATAACATCGTAGCACATGAAGGACATAACATCGTAGCACATGAAGGACATAACATCGTAGCACATGAAGGACATAAAATCGTAGCACATGAAGACAAAATATTTAAAAAGCTGCATAACATTCACAAACACAACATTCACAAACATAGCATTCACAAACACAACACTCAAGGATGTGAAGAAGTGAAAAACAGAGGACAAAAGACGCAGGAGAAAGAAGATGAGAGCAGACACTACGTAAGCATCTTGTTCATTCTGTTGTCGGATCTGTCTATTTAATATTGTCAGATTCATCCACAAGAGAAGGTGCTCTGTAAAAGAGAATCTACAGCAGTAGATTCGTATTGCCCAACTACTGAGACATCATGATTGCTTACTACCAACCGTCTGTTTAGACGGCAACGGTCATCATATACTCACTCGTACATTCCGCTTATTCTTAAATTTAATATTTTATGGAGGTGGTTCTACTTTATAGCATTTCACTAAAATGTGAATTCTTTGACGGAATTAGTTGTGGTGTATGTGATATGCTAGTGGCTTAATGTTTATGAGCATAATTGTTTCAAAGACTGAGAAATAAAAATTGTACATTTTGGTGGGAAAATGCGATTATTTAACAATACATGATATTAAAGTTCATGGTATATCTTCGTTACATTGACTGATATGTGCAACAGAGGAATGATAAACAAGTTATATTGAAATGAGGAAATGAGTAGAGAAATCAAATAACAAGGCAACTGTGCGTTCCTTCCTGTGCGAGTTTTTGTTTCTAATTAAAACATGTTACAAATGTAAATGGGAAGCCGCGATGGTTCAGTGGGTAGTGAACCTGACTAGAAAGGATAAGAGGTTGGGTTCGATCCCAACCGACGGCTTCCGGGTTCACCCAGCCGTAAATGGGTACCGGGTTTTTTAAATAGGAAAGTAAAGTGGCGCGGGCGTAATTCTGACCACATTACCCTAAAAATCATATGTCGAAGGTCTATAAAAAGTATGGTCACTAACACCATGTTATCTATACGTCACTTGGCGTGACGGGGCTCTTCACATGTTTTTTCTTTTACAAATGTAAATGTAGGAGCTATAGGAGAAAGTTAGTACCTAATCTATACATGGAAGTAGTTTCAAGGTAGTCAGGGGTACCACGTGTCTGTTTTACCTCTTGTCACAGCATCTCCCCCCAAAAAATACAGGTAAATTTGGATGACAAGGTCAACATTTGTGTTTGGATATCCCGATTATTTACGATGAATGATGATATCGTAGACGAAGGACAGTTTGGCTGCGTTCACTTTCGGTGCGGTTACGCCTTATGTCTTTTGGCGTGTGCTGTATGATGGTGACTGCAGCTGCTTTTCTTTGTTTGGATCCTTCAATGCGGTGAGATGTTAACTCGGATGATTCTACTGGTACGGACGATTGAGCAATTATGGATTTTAATTCGTTTGTAGTGATACCGGGGCCTTCGACTATCTACAACTACAATCTTTGTGCACGTCCTGCTTCCTCCACAGGGACAGAATATTTGTTCCCAGTCAGTCCGTCATTTCAATTTCGTAAAAAAACCCCAAAAAACAAAAAAAACAGCACATTGAAAATAAACACAGCAATCGAAATGTTTGAAGTCACAGAGTAGCCTCTGCAAAGAAAACAGTGTTTTGGGCTGACATTGTGTCATTGTAGAGTTCTGCCTTTAGAAAGGCCACAGTCTGTGCAAGCCACATTCTGCTACACAGGCAACAATTTCATCACTGACAAGTAAGAACATAGAGTTGCTTTTCTAATTCACTTGGACATATGAAAAAAAAACCCATAAAAAACCGTCAAAACATCGGGTAAATAGTTTCAGTATTTGCACTCTAACAATATATAATGCACTATAACAATTTGATATCATAATATAAATAATCTAAGGTATTCTGATGATACAGTCTTAATCGCTAAGAGTGAAAATGAGTTACAAGAAATGTTGGACATTATAGTGAAAGAAAGCAAAAATAAAGGATTCAGCCTTAATAGCAAAAAGACAGAGGTAATGGCAACAACAAAGAAAAAACAAAAGAGGTGAGATGCAGAATGGCTCAGGCAAAAGCAGCTTTCCAAAAAATGAGGAAGATAATATGCAATCCATTTTTGACAATAGAAAGAAGAAAAAGAGTTCTTAAATGTTATGTAGAGCCAGTCTTAACATATGGATGCGAATCATGGACATTAGGGCAACAGACAAGAAAATCACTGGAGTCTGTAGAAATGTGGTTTTACAGAAGAATGTTGAGAATACCATGGACAGCTAAGAAGAGTAATGAAGATGTTCTGAGAGAGGCCAAAGCAAAAAGCGAGCTAATTTCCAATATTAGGAAGAAACAATCATCGTTTTTTGGCCATGTAATGAGAAGAGAACTGGAATATATTGTAACAACTGGGAAAATTGAGGGACGAAGAGATAGAAGGAAGCAAAGAGAAAAAATAACAGACAGCTTAAGAGAATGGCTTGGCAGAAGGTCAACAACAGAAATGATAAATAGCTGCCCAGATCGAAAGTTGTGGAGAGACATGATCACCTACGCCAGTAGGCCCGGTACTTGATGATTATGATGATGATTTTCACTCTCTGAAAACCTGTCAAACAAGAACGCCATATTACCGGAAGTCAGTCAAATTATTGTTAATGTAGCCTGCCAATGTTTGAACATAAAACGTTCGATTACGACAACGGTTGGTTTGGGGTTCAGCAGTTTATACAATTATTAGTTTCACTTATTTGTCTTCAGGGTACAGACAGTGCCGCATAGATTCTAATGACTTTGGGATGTCATGTGGGGCATACTACTTTATGAACAAAAAAATAAGGGCAACTTATTTACGGTAACAAGGATAAGGAGAAATACTTTACAGATACAAAGATAAGGGGAAATACTTTACAGATACAAAGATAAGGGGAAATACTTTACAGATACAAAGGTAAGGGGAAATACTTTACAGATACAAAGATAAGGGGAAATACTTTACAGATACAAAGGTAAGGGGAAATACTTTACAGATACAAAGATAAGGGGAAATACTTTACAGATACAAAGGTAAGGGGAAATACTTTACAGATATAAAGGTAAGGGGAAATGCTTTACAGATACAAAGATGAGGGGAAATACTTTACAGATACAAAGATGAGGGGAAATACTTTACAGATATAAAGGTAAGGGGAAATACTTTACAGATATAAAGGTAAGGGGAAATGCTTTACGATACAAAGATGAGGGGAAATACTTTACAGATACAAAGATGAGGGGAAATACTTTACAGATACAAAGGTAAGGGGAAATACTTTACAGATACAAAGATGAGGGGAAATACTTTACAGATATAAAGGTAAGGGGAAATGCTTTACAGATACAAAGATGAGGGGAAATACTTTACAGATACAAAGATGAGGGGAAATACTTTACAGATACAAAGGTAAGGGGAAATACTTTACAGATACAAAGATGAGGGGAAATACTTTACAGATACAAAGATGAGGGGAAATACTTTACAGATACAAAGGTAAGGGGAAATACTTTACAGATACAAAGGTAAGGGGAAATACTTTACAGATACAAAGATGAGGGGAAATACTTTACAGATACAAAGGTAAGGGGAAATACTTTACAGATACAAAGATAAGGGGAAATGATTTACAGATACAAAGATAAGGGGAAATGATTTACAGATATACAAGTGAGGGGAAATACTTTACAGATACAAAGATAAGGGGAAATGATTTACAGATATAAAGGTAAGGGGAAATGCTTTACAGATATAAAGGTAAGGGGAAATGCCTTACAGATACACATGTGAGGGGAAATACTTTACAGATACACATGTGAGGGGAAATACTTTACAGGTATAAAGGTAAGGGGAAATACGTTACAGATACAAATGTAAGGGGAAATACATTACAGATAAAAAGGTAAGGGAACATACTTTACAGATGCAAAGGTGAGGGAACATACTTTACCGATACAATGGTAAGGGAACATACATTATAAATACAAAAGTGAAGGAACATACTTTACAGATACCAAGGTAAGGGAACATACTTTACAGATACAAAGGTGAGGAAACATACTTTACCAATAGAAAAGTAAGGGAATATACGTTATAGATACAAAGGTGATGGACCATATTTTACAGATACAAATGTAGGGGGAAATACTTTACAGATAAAAATGCAAAGTAAAATACTTGCTCTAAAAAAATAGAAAGTGCAACATTCATGTACGTATTGTGTCTAAGACGTAGACGTTAAAACCTGATTTGATGACTGGAGTAAACACTGGGCGACTAAGATGACCTTTGGTGAATAGTGTACATGATTAGTTAAGATAGTTCATGGGACATTAATGATGAGCTTAGGTGGACAAGGAGGAATTTAGTGATGAGTTTGACTAGTAAACTCATCATTTATCTCTCATTATCTATCTAAAGTTCATTAGTAATGAGTTTATATACACAAGTTAACATTACTGATGTGTTTTGGTAGGTGTAAGGAGATAAATGACGAGGCAAGTGACTAGGTGGCATTAATGATGAGTTTAGGTAGGTGAAGAGCATAATGAAGAGTTTAGGTAGGTAAAGAGCATAATGAAGAGTTTAGGTAGGTAAAGAGTATAATGATGAGTTTAGGTAG
Organism: Megaustenia siamemsis; assembly: GCA_032433765.1. Classification (NCBI taxonomy): domain Eukaryota; kingdom Metazoa; phylum Mollusca; class Gastropoda; order Stylommatophora; family Ariophantidae; genus Megaustenia; species Megaustenia siamemsis. The sequence goes on along the minus strand of JAVIAB010000108.1, from coordinate 31,775,747 downwards.
GTAAAGAGCATAATGAAGAGTTTAGGTAGGTAAAGAGCATAATGAAGAGTTTAGGTAGGTAAAGAGCATAATGATGAGTTTAGGTAGGTAAAGAGCATAATGAAGAGTTTAGGTAGGTAAAGAGCATAATGAAGAGTTTAGGTAGGTAAAGAGCATAATGAAGAGTTTAGGTAGGTAAAGAGCATAATGAAGAGTTTAGGTAGGTAAAGTACATAATGAAGAGTTTAGGTAGGTAAAGAGCATAATGAAGAGTTTAGGTAGGTAAAGAGCATAATGAAGAGTTTAGGTAGGTAAAGAGCATAATGAAGAGTTTAGGTAGGTAAAGAGAATAATGATAAGTTTAGGTAGACAAGAGGGCTTTAATGATGAAAGAGGGTCGGACACGGGAGTTTATGAAAGAGTTCAGATAGCAAAGGAGTTCTGTGGAACATGATCCTGACCATTTCTTTGTCCTGACAATGGCAATATACAGCTCATCACTTTCAGCTCATTGGCTCATAAGAAACACATCTCAGGAGTACGGCCCCTACCCACTACACACACCCCCACTCCACGGAAAGAAAAAAAATAAAATAAAGCATTGAAAAATCCATCTGAGCATTGCAGCTTGAGCGCCGTTGTTGTTAAGTCATTTGTGTGACGACGACTGTTTCACATGAACCGCAACAATCAGTCATAACGTGTCCAACAATACCTGAACATAACATCGGAACAGCGATGCTATTGCAAGTTATGTGTGTGACGACGACTGTTTCACATGAACCGCAACAATCAGTCATAACGTGTCCAACAATACCTGAACATAACATCGGAACAGCGATGCTATTGCAAGTTATGTGTGTGACGACGACTATCTCACATGAACCGCAACAATCAGTCATAACGTGTCCAACAATACCTGAACATAACAACGGAACAGCGATGCTATTGCAAGTTATGTGTGTGACGACGACTGTTTCACATGAACCGCAACAATCAGTCATAACGTGTCCAACAATACCTGAACATAACAACGGAACAGCGATGCTATTGCAAGTTATGTGTGTGACGACGACTGTTTCACATGAACCGCAACAATCAGTCATAACGTGTCCAACAATACCTGAACATAACATCGGAACAGCGATGCTATTGCAAGTTATGTGTGTGACGACGACTGTTTCACATGAACAGCAACAATCAGTCATAACGTGTCCAACAATACCTGAACATAACATCGGAACAGCGATGCTATTGCAAGTTATGTGTGTGACGACGACTGTTTCACATGAACCGCAACAATCAGTCATAACGTGTCCAACAATACCTGAACATAACATCGGAACAGCGATGCTATTGCAAGTTATGTGTGTGACGACGACTGTTTCACATGAACCGCAACAATCAGTCATAACGTGTCCAACAATACCTGAACATAACATCGGAACAGCGATGCTATTGCAAGTTATGTGTGTGACGACGACTGTTTCACATGAACCGCAACAATCAGTCATAACGTGTCCAACAATACCTGAACATAACATCGGAACAGCGATGCTATTGCAAGTTATGTGTGTGACGACGACTGTTTCACATGAACCGCAACAATCAGTCATAACGTGTCCAACAATACCTGAACATAACATCGGAACAGCGATGCTATTGCAAGTTATGTGTGTGACGACGACTGTTTCACATGAACCGCAACAATCAGTCATAACGTGTCCAACAATACCTGAACATAACATCGGAACAGCGATGCTATTGCAAGTTATGTGTGTGACGACGACTGTTTCACATGAACCGCAACAATCAGTCATAACGTGTCCAACAATACCTGAACATAACATCGGAACAGCGATGCTATTGCAAGTTATGTGTGTGACGTCGACTATCTCACATGAACCGCAACAATCAGTCATAACGTGTCCAACAATACCTGAACATAACATCGGAACAGCGATGCTATTGCAAGTTATGTGTGTGACGACGACTGTTTCACATGAACCGCAACAATCAGTCATAACGTGTCCAACAATACCTGAACATAACATCGGAACAGCGATGCTATTGCAAGTTATGTGTGTGACGACGACTGTTTCACATGAACCGCAACAATCAGTCATAACGTGTCCAACAATACCTGAACATAACATCGGAACAGCGATGCTATTGCAAGTTATGTGTGTGACGACGACTGTTTCACATGAACCGCAACAATCAGTCATAACGTGTCCAACAATACCTGAACATAACATCGGAACAGCGATGCTATTGCAAGTTATGTGTGTGACGACGACTGTTTCACATGAACCGCAACAATCAGTCATAACGTGTCCAACAATACCTGAACATAACAACGGAACAGCGATGCTATTGCAAGTTATGTGTGTGACGACGACTATCTCACATGAACCGCAACAATCAGTCATAACGTGTCCAACAATACCTGAACATAACATCGGAACAGCGATGCTATTGCAAGTTATGTGTGTGACGACGACTGTTTCACATGAACCGCAACAATCAGTCATAACGTGTCCAACAATACCTGAACATAACAACGGAACAGCGATGCTATTGCAAGTTATGTGTGTGACGTCGACTGTCTAACATGAACCGCAACAATCAGTCATAACGTGTCCAACAATACCTGAACATAACAACGGAACAGCGATGCTATTGCAAGTTATGTGTGTGACGACGACTGTTTCACATGAACCGCAACAATCAGTCATAACGTGTCCAACAATACCTGAACATAACAACGGAACAGCGATGCTATTGCAAGTCATGTGTGTGACGACGACTATCTCACATGAACCGCAACAATCAGTCATAACGTGTCCAACAATACCTGAACATAACAACGGAACAGCGATGCTATTGCAAGTTATGTGTGTGACGACGACTGTCTCACATGAACCGCAACAATCAGTCATAACGTGTCCAACAATACCTGAACATAACATCGGAACAGCGATGCTATTGCAAGTTATGTGTGTGACGTCGACTGTTTCACATGAACCGCAACAATCAGTCATAACGTGTCCAACAATACCTGAACATAACAACGGAACAGCGATGCTATTGCAAGTTATGTGTGTGACGTCGACTATCTCACATGAACCGCAACAATCAGTCATAACGTGTCCAACAATACCTGAACATAACAACGGAACAGCGATGCTATTGCAAGTTATGTGTGTGACGACGACTGTCTCACATGAACCGCAACAATCAGTCATAACGTGTCCAACAATACCTGAACATAACAACGGAACAGCGATGCTATTGCAAGTTATGTGTGTGACGACGACTGTTTCACATGAACCGCAACAATCAGTCATAACGTGTCCAACAATACCTGAACATAACAACGGAACAGCGATGCTATTGCAAGTTATGTGTGTGACGACGACTGTCTCACATGAACCGCAACAATCAGTCATAACGTGTCCAACAATACCTAACATAACAACGGAACAGCGATGCTATAGCAAGTTATGTGTGTGACGACGACTGTCTCACATGAACCGCAACAATCAGTCATAACGTGTCCAACAATACCTGAACATAACAACGGAACAGCGATGCTATTGCAAGTTATGTGTGTGACGACGACTGTTTCACATGAACCGCAACAATCAGTCATAACGTGTCCAACAATACCTGAACATAACATCGGAACAGCGATGCTATTGCAAGTTATGTGTGTGACGACGACTGTTTCACATGAACCGCAACAATCAGTCATAACGTGTCCAACAATACCTGAACATAACATCGGAACAGCGATGCTATTGCAAGTTATGTGTGTGACGACGACTGTTTCACATGAACCGCAACAATCAGTCATAACGTGTCCAACAATACCTGAACATAACATCGGAACAGCGATGCTATTGCAAGTTATGTGTGTGACGTCGACTATCTCACATGAACCGCAACAATCAGTCATAACGTGTCCAACAATACCAGAACATAACATCGGAACAGCGATGCTATTGCAAGTTATGTGTGTGACGACGACTGTTTCACATGAACCGCAACAATCAGTCATAACGTGTCCAACAATACCTGAACATAACAACGGAACAGCGATGCTATTGCAAGTTATGTGTGTGACGACGACTGTTTCACATGAACCGCAACAATCAGTCATAACGTGTCCAACAATACCTGAACATAACATCGGAACAGCGATGCTATTGCAAGTTATGTGTGTGACGACGACTGTTTCACATGAACCGCAACAATCAGTCATAACGTGTCCAACAATACCTGAACATAACATCGGAACAGCGATGCTATTGCAAGTTATGTGTGTGACGACGACTGTTTCACATGAACCGCAACAATCAGTCATAACGTGTCCAACAATACCTGAACATAACATCGGAACAGCGATGCTATTGCAAGTTATGTGTGTGACGACGACTGTTTCACATGAACCGCAACAATCAGTCATAACGTGTCCAACAATACCTGAACATAACATCGGAACAGCGATGCTATTGCAAGTTATGTGTGTGACGTCGACTATCTCACATGAACCGCAACAATCAGTCATAACGTGTCCAACAATACCTGAACATAACATCGGAACAGCGATGCTATTGCAAGTTATGTGTGTGACGACGACTGTTTCACATGAACCGCAACAATCAGTCATAACGTGTCCAACAATACCTGAACATAACATCGGAACAACGATGCTATTGCAAGTTATGTGTGTGACGACGACTGTTTCACATGAACCGCAACAATCAGTCATAACGTGTCCAACAATACCTGAACATAACATCGGAACAGCGATGCTATTGCAAGTTATGTGTGTGACGACGACTGTTTCACATGAACCGCAACAATCAGTCATAACGTGTCCAACAATACCTGAACATAACATCGGAACAGCGATGCTATTGCAAGTTATGTGTGTGACGACGACTGTTTCACATGAACCGCAACAATCAGTCATAACGTGTCCAACAATACCTGAACATAACAACGGAACAGCGATGCTATTGCAAGTTATGTGTGTGACGACGACTATCTCACATGAACCGCAACAATCAGTCATAACGTGTCCAACAATACCTGAACATAACATCGGAACAGCGATGCTATTGCAAGTTATGTGTGTGACGACGACTGTTTCACATGAACCGCAACAATCAGTCATAACGTGTCCAACAATACCTGAACATAACAACGGAACAGCGATGCTATTGCAAGTTATGTGTGTGACGTCGACTGTCTCACATGAACCGCAACAATCAGTCATAACGTGTCCAACAATACCTGAACATAACAACGGAACAGCGATGCTATTGCAAGTTATGTGTGTGACGACGACTGTTTCACATGAACCGCAACAATCAGTCATAACGTGTCCAACAATACCTGAACATAACAACGGAACAGCGATGCTATTGCAAGTTATGTGTGTGACGACGACTATCTCACATGAACCGCAACAATCAGTCATAACGTGTCCAACAATACCTGAACATAACAACGGAACAGCGATGCTATTGCAAGTTATGTGTGTGACGACGACTGTCTCACATGAACCGCAACAATCAGTCATAACGTGTCCAACAATACCTGAACATAACATCGGAACAGCGATGCTATTGCAAGTTATGTGTGTGACGTCGACTGTTTCACATGAACCGCAACAATCAGTCATAACGTGTCCAACAATACCTGAACATAACAACGGAACAGCGATGCTATTGCAAGTTATGTGTGTGACGTCGACTATCTCACATGAACCGCAACAATCAGTCATAACGTGTCCAACAATACCTGAACATAACAACGGAACAGCGATGCTATTGCAAGTTATGTGTGTGACGACGACTGTCTCACATGAACCGCAACAATCAGTCATAACGTGTCCAACAATACCTGAACATAACAACGGAACAGCGATGCTATTGCAAGTTATGTGTGTGACGACGACTGTCTCACATGAACCGCAACAATCAGTCATAACGTGTCCAACAATACCTGAACATAACATCGGAACAGCGATGCTATTGCAAGTTATGTGTGTGACGTCGACTGTTTCACATGAACCGCAACAATCAGTAATAACGTGTCCAACAATACCTGAACATAACATCGGAACAGCGATGCTATTGCAAGTTATGTGTGTGACGTCGACTATCTCACATGAACCGCAACAATCAGTCATAACGTGTCCAACAATACCTGAACATAACAACGGAACAGCGATGCTATTGCAAGTTATGTGTGTGACGACGACTGTCTCACATGAACCGGAACAATCAGTCATAACGTGTCCAACAATACCTGAACATAACAACGGAACAGCGATGCTATTGCAAGTTATGTGTGTGACGACGACTGTTTCACATGAACCGCAACAATCAGTCATAACGTGTCCAACAATACCTGAACATAACAACGGAACAGCGATGCTATTGCAAGTTATGTGTGTGACGACGACTGTCTCACATGAACCGCAACAATCAGTCATAACGTGTCCAACAATACCTGAACATAACAACGGAACAGCGATGCTATAGCAAGTTATGTGTGTGACGACGACTGTCTCACATGAACCGCAACAATCAGTCATAACGTGTCCAACAATACCTGAACATAACAACGGAACAGCGATGCTATTACAAGTTATGTGTGTGACGTCGACTATCTCACATGAACCGCAACAATCAGTCATAACGTGTCCAACAATACCTGAACATAACAACGGAACAGCGATGCTATTGCAAGTTATGTGTGTGACGACGACTATCTCACATGAACCGCAACAATCAGTCATAACGTGTCCAACAATACCTGAACATAACAACGGAACAGCGATGCTATTGCAAGTCATGTGTGTGACGACGACTATCTCACATGAACCGCAACAATCAGTCATAACGTGTCCAACAATACCTGAACATAACAACGGAACAGCGATGCTATTGCAAGTTATGTGTGTGACGTCGACTGTTTCACATGAACCGCAACAATCAGTCATAACGTGTCCAACAATACCAGAACATAACATCGGAACAGCGATGCTATTGCAAGTTATGTGTGTGACGACGACTGTTTCACATGAACCGCAAACAATCAGTCATAACGTGTCCAACAATACCTGAACATAACATCGGAACAGCGATGCTATTGCAAGTTATGTGTGTGACGTCGACTGTCTAACATGAACCGCAACAATCAGTCATAACGTGTCCAACAATACCTGAACATAACATCGGAACAGCGATGCTATTGCAAGTTATGTGTGTGACGTCGACTGTTTCACATGAACCGCAACAATCAGTCATAACGTGTCCAACAATACCTGAACATAACAACGGAACAGCGATGCTATTGCAAGTTATGTGTGTGACGACGACTGTTTCACATGAACCGCAACAATCAGTCATAACGTGTCCAACAATACCTGAACATAACATCGGAACAGCGATGCTATTGCAAGTTATGTGTGTGACGTCGACTGTTTCACATGAACCGCAACAATCAGTCATAACGTGTCCAACAATACCTGAACATAACAACGGAACAGCGATGCTATTGCAAGTTATGTGTGTGACGACGACTGTTTCACATGAACCGCAACAATCAGTCATAACGTGTCCAACAATACCTGAACATAACATCGGAACAGCGATGCTATTGCAAGTTATGTGTGTGACGACGACTGTTTCACATGAACCGCAACAATCAGTCATAACGTGTCCAACAATACCTGAACATAACATCGGAACAGCGATGCTATTGCAAGTTATGTGTGTGACGACGACTGTTTCACATGAACCGCAACAATCAGTCATAACGTGTCCAACAATACCTGAACATAACATCGGAACAGCGATGCTATTACAAGTTATGTGTGTGACGTCGACTATCTCACACGTATTTCTTATCTAACAAACTCAATCTCAGCGGCAAGAACCCAACCATTCATCGTAACTAGAATTCATGATTCAGCTGTACAATAACAAGTTAAAAGTGTCTGGCGGGCGCCACTTTGATCCATCACCTCATGTTGAAATTGTTTGAGGCGGTGCTATCAATGACAAAGAAAAAATATATAAAAGAGGCGGGGAAAGGGTGGGGGTGGGGGGAAAGAGGCCGGCACTTTAAACCAGGGATCTCCAAAATATAACTTTTGGCGTCAAATCCGACATTTCGGATTCAATCATCATCATCATTGAGTGCCGTCTCCGCAACGAAGGTTGGCTACCATGGAGCGCCATTTTGCTCTATCTCTTGCTTTGATGGTGCAGGTTATCATCGGTTGATTTGTCCATCTTTTGATGTTACTCGTCCATGTTAATCTTGGTCTGCCTCTGCCTCTTTTACCTTGTATTTTCCCCTCCAGGATCACTTTCAGTAGGCTGTTGTGTCTTTTAACATGGCCAAAGAATCGCATTTGCTTTGTTTTAATTGTGTTCAGAGGTTCTCTTTTCATTTTTAGTTGTTTTAAGACTTCATCGTTTGTTTTCTTTTCCTTCCATCCAATTCTACCTATTCTTCTATAAATCCACATTTCGAAGGCTTCAATTCTCTGTTCTGTTTTCTGGTCTAATGCGACGGATTCAATACATCCCTTTTAAAAAAGCATGCTTTACAAGTTTCCGTTACTCCTCTAACATTATTACTCCCGAAAAGAAATAGGAAAACTTAAACGAAGAAAAGAGGAACATGAATCAGCATCAATAATGTAACCATGGAACGTCCAATAAGGTTATAGTCAATAGCTGAGCAATGATTTCTTAAAGGACGTTGCGGAAAGCAAGCTAATTGTTTGCGACATCCGTCAGCGATACACAGATGTTTCACTTTGCTGAAATCTTAATTGTGCATTTAGGCCAAAAGTTGTAGAACTAATGAAGACATCCAGGCTCAAGTAAAAAATAAACATTATTTAAAAGAAACAGCTCAAATGTTGATAATGGAGCTGTCAAAGTCACGTATCGTCTCCACAACAAACGATGGAGCGCCCTTCTGCTCTGTTCTCTGTCTCAATGCTATACTCTGTGATTGATTTTCCAGTTCACATCGTGTCAATCCATCTCAATCTTTCCCTGGAAACGCAAGCTCAGCATCATTATCATCATCATCATCATCATCATCATCATCATCATCATCATCATCATCATCACAATCGTCTTCATCATAATCGTCATCATCATCATCGTGTAAAACAAATTTGTTTTACAAAATCACATATCTATCTATCTATCTATTGACCTTTCGAGCCGTAACCGGCCCATAGGGCGTAGACCAAGATACACCTTTTCCTATATGCATTTTTTGTTCTAGCAGTTTTCTTTTAAAGATATTTTATCAAATCTAGCCATCTGTCTATGTTCTGTGCAAGCAGTTCTATCACATATGAAGGATAAAAAAATTCCCAATAATCGTCCTAGAGCACACGAAGAAGAGGATCTTAAAATAAGGAAGACTCTCCTCCTTTTCCTGACTCCATTAGGGTCGTTTAGGCAATATTAATAACGTAACCAGCTTCTCCCGTTTTTTTCTGTGTACCAGTGTCCGTTGTTGCTTCATAAAGTCAAGACTATTTTATTCATGGAATGTTTCACTATAGTCGGGGCATCCCCATATCCACTCCATCCCCCGTCCCAGAATTTATCGAAACGTGTGCAGACTGATTTTTCTTGTAAGGTGTTGATTATAGATACATCAGACTTTTCCCGCTAAACACTCAGAATCGATCAGATCCCTTTTCTACCTTCATTGGTCAAACAGGTCGACGCTTGGAGGACAGCATTTCTGAACACCTACATAACATCAAACATATTCCTGGCACTCCTGTCCACTCCAATTTTAGATTGCCATGATATAATACCTCTGATGACTTCCGTGTTACTGGCATCATCTCTTGTTCTTCTGATGACTTCCGTATTGCTGACATCATATCTTGTTTCTCTGATAACTTCTGTGTTACTGGCATCATCTCTTGTTTCTCTGATAACTTCCGTGTTACTGCCATCATCTCTTGTTTCTCTGATAACTTCCGTATTGCTGACATCATCTCTTGTTTCTCTGATAACTTCCGTATTGCTGACATCATCTCTTGTTTCTCTGATAACTTCCGTATTGCTGACATCATCTCTTGTTTCTCTGATAACTTCCGTATTGCTGACATCATCTCTTGTTTCTCTGATAACTTCCGTATTGCTGACATCATCTCTTGTTTCTCTGATAACTTCCGTATTGCTGACATCATCTCTTGTTTCTCTGATAACTTCCGTATTGCTGACATCATCTCTTGTTTCTCTGATAACCATTACCGTTCCACATTGGAGAGCAGACTCATAGCCCAGTACGCTCCAACAGAAAGGGTTAAACTCTTGTCTCCTTTCCATGTCTTTCCTGCGTCCTATCCCTATTCCTCTACTACATGACGCACCCAATACTGAATGTAATGGATGATTTATGTTCCTTACCACGTTCAAATAAGCGGGACTTGAGCAGATCTATGTCGCACTCTTATGCTCGGAAAATCAAGTAAGTACCTCATTGAACGGATAGCTGTATCTCTGGTGCATCCGAGAACTGCCCGAAGGTCTTCATTCTGAACCCTTTCCAACCTTGAGACCTGAATTGATGAGAGAGTGAGCATACTCCAGCACTGAGTGCACCACAGCCTGCATGTGCGAGAATAATAACGATTGCTGGAGTTCGCCATGCCCAGGATCTTGATTCGCCTGACACCCCTTCTTTTGAATGGCATCGCCCACGTGTTGATTGAAAGAAAGGGACCTATCAAATACTATTCCCAGATACTTAATAGTCGGACTCTTCACGATGGTTGCACCATTGTAGTTTATGACCTGGAGAGTGTCTTTAACTATTCTGTTGTTTAGCGAACGCCACATTACAGAAGCCATGTTTGGGTTGATGAGTGTTTGTAGTTATTGCACCAAGTGGTTGTCTGATACACGCTTTCCTGCAATTGCCAAACCATTTCTGCTCTATCGTGACCATGTACATACGTCATAATGTCATCTGCGAAGATGAGGGTGCGATCCGGTCCGAGACTATTCAGTTGCGCTACCCTAGCAGTTTATATATTGAACAAAGGTAGGTGGTAACGGCGATCCTTGAGGTGACCCAGGTGATATATATCTCGGCTCAGATGTCCAGGTACCGAAACGTAGCGCGACTTTCCTTCGCACAATCACCAATGCCACACAAACGTACGAGCCGTGGGTCAAAGCTTGTCTCACTAAGTAGGTGTACGAGTGTGCCATAGTCAAAGCCTGTCTCACTAAGTAGGTGTACGAGTGTGCCATAGTCAAAGTCTGTCTCACTAAGTAGGTGTACGAGTGTGCCATAGTCAAAGTCTGTCTCACTAAGTAGGTGTATGAGTGTGTCATAGTCAAAGTCTGTCTCACTAAGTAGGTGTATAAGTGTGCCATAGTCAAAGTCTGTCTCACTAAGTAGGTGTACGAGTGTGCCATAGTCAAAGTCTGTCTCACTAAGTAGGTGTACGAGTGTGCATAGTAAAGGTCTGTCTCACTAAGTAGGTGTATAAGTGTGCCATAGTCAAAGCCTGTCTCACTAAGTAGGTGTACGAGTGTGCCATAGTCAAAGTCTGTCTCACTAAGTAGGTGTACGAGTGTGCCATAGTCAAAGTCTGTCTCACTAAGTAGGTGTACGAGTGTGCCATAGTCAAAGTCTGCCTCACTAAGTAGGTGTACGAGTGTGCCATAGTCAAAGCCTGTCTCACTAAGTAGGTGTACGAGTGTGCCATAGTCAAAGCCTGTCTCACTAAGTAGGTGTACGAGTGTGCCATAGTCAAAGACTGTCTCACTAAGTAGGTGTACGAGTGTGCCATAGTCAAAGTCTGCCTCACTAAGTAGTTGTACGAGTGTGCCATAGTCAAAGCCTGTCTCACTAACTAGGTGTACGAGTGTGTCATAGTCAAAGACTGTCTCACTAAGTAGGTGTACGAGTGTGCCATAGTCAAAGTCTGCCTCACTAAGTAGTTGTACGAGTGTGCCATAGTCAAAGTCTGCCTCACTAAGTAGGTGTACGAGTGTGCCATAGTCAAAGTCTGTCTTACTGAGTAGGTGTACGAGTGTGCCATAGTCAAAGTCTGTCTCAGTAAGTAGGTGTACGAGTGTGCCATAGTCAAAGTCTGTCTCACTAAGTAGGTGTACGAGCGTGCCATAGTCAAAGCCTGTCTCACTAAGTAGGTGTACGAGTGTGCCGTAGTCAAAGCCTGTCTCACTAAGTAGGTGTACGAGTGTGCCATAGTCAAAGTCTGTCTTACTAAGTAGGTGTACGAGTGTGCCGTAGTCAAAGCCTGTCTCACTAAGTAGGTGTACGAGTGTGCCATAGTCAAAGCCTGTCTCACTAAGTAGGTGTACGAGTGTGCCATAGTCAAAGCCTGTCTCACTAAGTAGGTGTACGAGTGTGCCGTAGTCAAAGCCTGTCTCACTAAGTAGGTGTACGAGTGTGCCATAGTCAAAGTCTGTCTTACTAAGTAGGTGTACGAGTGTACCATAGTCAAAGTCTGTCTCACTAAGTAGGTGTACGAGTGTGCCATAGTCAAAGTCTATCTCACTAAGTAGGTGTACGAGTGTGCCATAGTCAAAGTCTATCTCACTAAGTAGGTGTACGAGTGTGCCATAGTCAAAGTCTATCTCACTAAGTAGGTGTACGAGTGTACCATAGTCAAAGTCTATCTCACTAAGTAGGTGTACGAGTGTGCCATAGTCAAAGCCTTTCTCACTAATTAGGTGTACGAGTGTGCCATAGTCAAAGCCTGTCTCACAAAGTAGATGTACGAGTGTGCCATAGTCAAAGCCTGTCTCACTAAATAAATGTACGAGTGTGCCATAGTCAAAGTCTATCTCACTAAGTAGGTGTACGAGTGTGCCATAGTCAAAGCCTGTCTCACTAAGTAGGTGTACGAGTGTGCCATAGTCAAAGTCTGTCTCACTAAGTAGGTGTACGAGTGTGCCATAGTCAAAGTCTGTCTCACTAAGTAGGTGTACGAGTGTGCCATAGTCACTCGATTGTGTGTATCCTCAAGCTTGATGGCAGCCCCTGCAGCCACTTTCCTTGAAAGGAATCGTGGGCGTCATAAGCAAGGAGAAAGTGTGGAACATCGTCAACGTTTATGCCCAACCGGGCTCATTTAAAGCGATCGAGGACAGAAGCTTATTGTACGATATAGAGAACTGTCAGGTGACAATTTACTGTTGTGTGGGGATTTCAATGAGTGGTGGTGGGGACAACCCCAATGACAACGCGTAGGGTAGAGCGTCACTACAGATATCTCTGAGCCTACCTGCTGAGGCGGTTTTCCCAGAAGCAACCCAATACTTGTGACGTATCGAGCTATGCGAGCTATATACGGCTGACCTTATTTTACCCACAGCCACCCCAGCTCGCAATGCTGAAAACGTCACAACTATTGGTCGCCCCCGCCCCCCCCCACTTTCCCTCAGCTGTCTGGCTCTGATATAATAGTGGCAACGGTAGAACCTTACAATCTGACCTTACATAAAAAGCGAATCAATTCAGAGGAAGAGGTATGTTTACAGCACTCGGAATAATGACAAATAATCAACAACAACAAAAATATGGACCAAAACAGGATCGAACCCGTACTCAGTGGCACAGCGCCTTGCCACGAAAAGCCAAACGCTAGGGACTCTGCCACTCAGCTAACTAAACAATTAGCTATCGTGGACAATTTTTTTTTCGCGAAGGTGTTCTCATGACTATAGCATAAGGCTGCGATCACAGCTCGGAAATATTTCTCCTGTTAAGACAAGTATCTCCCGGATGCAGTTAATGAGACTTTTGCTTTATCCCGGTATACAATCGGCGCATCTATCACATACCGGTCTGCCAGTGAGATCATCTCAGCTGAGGTAAACGCTATACATCAATAGCATATGTGTGCCGATGAAAATACAGTATATCACAGTGTTGACCATTAATGATTAGGACAGTGATGATTTATGTTAGCAATTAACGCGATGATGTCATACAATTAGCGATTAGCGCAATAATCCATATGGTTAGTGATTAGTGTAATCGTTAACAAATGATTAGCGCAGTTATGACATATAGTTAGCGTTTAACGCAGACATGCCACATGATTAGTGATTGTTGCAGTAATTACATATGGCTAGCGGTTAGTGGAATAATGACATGATTAGCCATTAGCCGAGTGATGGATTTTTAACGATGATGTCAGTAATGACGCATGAATAGAGTGAGAGAGAGAGAGAGAGAGAGAGAGAGAGAGAGAAGAGAAGGGGGCGAGAAAGAGAAAGAGAAAGTTCTATTACCAGTTCTATTTAACGTGTACACAATAACGATCACGGAACAGCAGCTGGATGGGAGGGTAAGAACTATGACTTTTGCTGATGATATTCTGGTATATCGACAGGGAAGAGACAGACGGGGAATCGCCTCCACAATGCAAGACGAACTCGATCGCATTTCTTCCTGGTGTGGGGTTTCAGGTGCCTTGGTTAATCCTAATAAAGCATCAGTTTCATGGTTCTCCCTTAACAATCATATCGTTAATACGACCACACCGGTAGTACGAAAGGGAGCTGATGAAGTGACCAGGGACAATTTGATGACATACCTCGGAGTTAAGTTTGATCGCAGCCTGTGTTTTCGGGACCACGTCAGTAGTATATAAAAGGGTTTTGAGGCTGAATTTGCATGGCCATGTACCGTGCCTGGATCGTTAAGGCAGTATTGTTGGCACCATTCCTGCATATTTCTGGCACCATGCAATCTTGTTGTTATGACCTGACCCGGTGGTCGGGTGACCGCTTATCTCGTGGGGGATTATCTCGAGTGGGCAGCACGCCGGGGCTTATCTCAAGTGGGTTCGTATCTCGCGGGGGTGTCTGTCGCTCGCTGGCTATGGACACCAGTGGTTCTAAAACTTGTGTGTGTGTCAGCGGTTCTAAAACTTGCGCGCTCACGCCGGTTATCTCGCGCGGGGCGTGCGGGTGGGGAAAAGGGGTGCCTTTATTGATAAAATTATGTTATTAGTGTCATCATGTGCCAGGATAGCGGTTCTTGGGGAAAAAGGGGGGGGGGGGCTTTATTGGTCGAGTGTGTGTTATTAGTATCGTTAGCATCATGTGTGAGGTGGGTATTAGGCAACAGGAGGCGACATGTAAAAAAATAAAAAGGGTATTGTTAAGAAGAGGTAAATACGACTATCTCGCGTGCGATGCGGGTGGGGGAACGGGGTTGGTCGGCACAGGGTGTGTTATAGTAGTATCGCTAACATCATATTCCAGGTGTGATTATAGCGATTTTTAGTGACACATCATCAGCATGTGCCACCCTCAACAGCATCAGCATCATCATGTGCCACCCTCAACAGCGTCATCATCATCATGTGCCACCCTCAACAGCATCATCAACATGTACCCTTCATGTCCTATCATCATCATGTGCCACCCTCAACAGCATCATCAACATGTACCCTTCATGGCCTATCATCATCATCATGCCACACAAAGTATCAAGCCGATTATTAGTGTCTACATTTTTAGTGACACATCATCAGCATGTGCCACCCTCAACAGCATCATCATGTGCCACCATCAACAGCATCATCATGCCATACAAAGACTCTCGCTATCTCTCTCCCTCTCCATCGCTCTCTCTCTCGCTCACTCTCTATCTCTGTTTCTTTCGCTCTCGCTATCTCTCTCCATAGCTGTCTCTATCTCTCGCTATATCTCTCCCTCTCCATCGCTCTCTCTCTCGCTCCCTCTCCAGCTCTGTCTCTTTCGTTCTCTCTCTCTCCCTTTCCATCTCTGTCTCTTTCGCTCTCGCTATCTCTCACTCTCCCTCTCCATCACTGTCTCTTTCGCTCTCGCTCGTTCTCTCTCTCCCTCTCCATCTCTGTCTCTCTCGCTATCTCTCTCTCTCTCTCGCCCTTTCCATCTCTGTCTCTTTCGCTATATCTCTCCCTCTTTATCGCTGTCTCTTTCGCTCTCGCTCGTTCTCTCTCTCCCTCGCCATCACTGTCTCTTTCGCTCTCGCTCGTTCTCTCTCTCCCTCTCCATCTCTGTCTCTCTCGCTATCTCTCTCACCATTTCCATCTCTGTCTCTTTCGCTATCTCTCCCTCCCTCTCCATCGCTGTCTCTTTCGCTCTCGCTCGTTCTCTCTCTCCCTCTCCATCTCTGTCTCTCTCGCTATCTCTCTCTCGCTCGTTCTCTCTCTCTCTCCCTCTCTGTCTCTCTCGCTCTCTCTCTCGCCCTTTCCATCACCTCCTTTAACCTGTATCAAAGAGAAATTATACCCCCCCACCCTTCGCCCCGTCAACATTCCGTGTTGATAATATAAAGCATCGTCGTCGTCATGTATCATCATCAATATGGGTCACCATACCGTCCCCCTCCCCTCAACACAAGCCCGTTGGTGCAGAGTGAACATGTCTCGCCACAACTTTCGATCTCGTGCTCTAAATAGTGAGAAGGGGAAGGGGTGTAAGTGGACGTGGCTGAGTATTATTTCTTAGGGTATCTGCTGCTAGTGTGCTGTTATCGGGTGACCAAATCTAAATATGAAGTGGTTGTGATGATTCTAAAAATGGAGAAAAGGGGTTTTTTCCCTTTTGATTGTTCGTCACGGGTGTAAATATGTTGTCGGTGTTATTTGTGTCGAAGTTTTTAGTATCGCTGACATGGTGACTTAACATTGTCGGCATCATCATCATGTGGCATAGCGGTTGGCGTGTTTTGTAGTAAGGTCTCTCTCTTCTAACCCCTACTAGACTTCTTTCCTACCATTCGTACTTTATACACATCACCATTAATACAACTGAAATTCCTTTAATGATAACCTACCACATCGTTATGAGAGAAAAGAAAAACAGAAAAAAATTCAACTTACACCGTAAAATATACCACTACAAAACAGACCGCTAGACTGAACAGTACTATGAAAATAAACTTCCGTGAATCAATCGCGCTTATAACACGAAGTTTCACATGCGACTAGTTTAAATATAATCTGGTAAATAAAGTTGGACGACACTATTTCACCCTTGACTAACATCTAGGTTAACAAATCAGAGAAGATGATTTCTATCGGACACCCATCAACGAAATGACTGACCTTTGGATTAATCAATCAGAGAAGAGGATTTCTATCGGACACCCACCAACGAAATGACTGACCTCTTGATTAACTAATCAGAGAAGAGGATTACTGTTATCGTGATAACTGTATTCATTTTTAACTTGAAGTGCTGTCGAGTCTGACGCATGGGTTACTTAAATCGATTCGGCCCCTGATACAATCCACTTAGCGGGTTAATGGTGGGGGAAACAATACAAGTGACGGGTTACTTGAACGCGCTTTGACCCCTGATGCAATACCACGAGTTCCATGACAGTCATAAATAGTTGGACAAAACGAGCATGAAGTTATATTCAAGGTCAAAAAGTTAGGCCATATCACAAAAGTTTACCCACAGAACATGAAAATAAAGGCTCATATTTAAAAAGTCGACCTCAAAACCCTAAAAAGCTACTCATATAGTCATAATAGTTAGACACTATGAGCAGGAAGTTATATTCAAGGTCCAAAAAATTAGACCAAATCGCAAACATTTTATCCCCATAACAGAAAAAATTAGGCTCAAATTAAAAAAGGCGACATAAAAAACCCTAAAAATTTACGCCCATACTAGTTAGAAACATCGAACTGATAGTTATATTCAAAGTCCCAAAAGTTATGCCAAATCGCAAACATTTTACTACCAGAACACAAAAATGTAGGCTCAGATCAAAAAGGCGACCTAAAATCTACTCACACAGTCATAACAGTTAATAACATCGAATAGATAGTTACATCCAAAGTCCCAAAAATTACGCCAAAGCGCATACTTTTTACCCCTAGAACACAAAAATATAGGCTCATATTAAAAAAGTCATCCTAAAAATCTACTCACATAGTCATAATAGTAAGACACAACGACCAGGAAGTTATATTCAAGCTCCAAAAAAGTTAGACCAAATCGTAAAATGTTACCACCAGATCACACAAATTTAGGCACATATTAAAAAAAGCGACCTCAAAACACTAAAAATCTACTCCCACACTCATACTAGTTAGACACATCGAACAGATAGTTACATCCAAAGTCCTAACAGTTACACCAAAACCGCACGAGATTTGCACCGTACAAAAACATGCACCCGTTGGCACGATGCACAAGTTTAACACGCGCACCAGTTTGACACAATGCACCAATAGACATCCCCATACCAACAAATTTACTTAAAATCACTTTTATGATTGTTACGCCCCTTACGAAGGTGCACACTATCCTGGCACACGCTGATACTAATAACACACACTCGACCAATAAAGGCACCCCTTTCCCCCCCCCCCCCCAAGAACCGCTATCCTGGCACATGATGATACTAATAACACAATTTGACCAATAAAGGCACCCATTTTCCCCACCCGCACGCCCCGCCCGAGATAACCGGCGTGAGCGCGCAAGTTTTAGAACCGCTGACACACACACACAAGTTTTAGAACCACTGGTGTCCATAGCCAGCGAGCGACAGACACCCCCGCGAGATACGAACCCACTTGAGATAAGCCCCGGCGTGCTGCCCACTCGAGATAATCCCCCACGAGATAAGCGGTCACCCGACCACCGGGTCAGGTCATAACAACAACAAGATTGCATGGTGCCAGAAATATGCAGGAATGGTGCCAACAATACTGCCTTAACGATGCAGGCACGGTGCCAATGCTATGCAAATTCAGGCTCAAAATCCTTTTATATACTACTCACGTCGACCATGTGATTACAAAATCCCCACAAAGTATTAGCCGCCTTGAAGGTCGTGGCAACTGCCAACATCTAGCAGAGGCTACTTACTCTTCTGTTCAGGGATTAGTCCTCGCACCAATCGAGTATGCCCAGACAATTCTTACTGTCAGTACGACTCAAATTTATAGGCTGGAGAAAATACAAAATGAAGCCATGCGCATTATCTTGGGATGTACAAGGTACACTCCCTGTGTAGCAATGCGGTATCTTCTTGACTTTCCAACCATGGATGACAGAATCAATATCTGGAGAGCATACCTGAAGATTAGTACAGATAAAGAGCATCCATTGCACCACGTGCTCAACACAGAGAAAGGTACCAGGCTAAAAAGAGGCAAATCATCGGTGGGCCGAGCAGAAGATGTTATCAAACAGGTCTGTGAGCTTACCAATATCAGCGTTGGTGAGGAGTGGATATCGGTGCCTACGTCGTTCAAGGGGACTTTCTCATGTATTGTCACACTCGACAGAAAAGTAGGGAACAGAATCCGGTCGTGGTTAATGCTGAGGTCAACGGTATCATCTGCGATAACACCGATGAGAAAGATGCAGTCATCTATACAGACCGATCTGTAAGACGACACCAAAGAAGTGCATGGGCATTTACAACACGCTTCGCATGCAGAATAGTCTACGAAGACAGTGGTGCATACGTCATGACCACGAGTAGCATGACAATGGAGGTGATGGCAGTGACCAAGGCATTCAAATGGTTAGAGTCACAAGGCTACACCCACGCATGTATACTGATTGATTCGATGAGCATGATAAAAAAAGTGGAGGCGGGCTTTGTACGCATGCAATGGGTAGAGTCGTTGCAGAAATCCAAAATACGTAAGGTCACCTTTGTCTATGTCCCTGGACATGCGGGAGGACGGGGAAATGAACGAGCGGACAGGTTGGCTAGCTGCGCTGTCGTTGAGGACGGGCAACCAATGGATCGGGCGGACATCATCAATGCCCTCAGAAGTGGGAAGAGCACAGGACTTCGACAAACACAGATCCACGTCACTTCTTCGCATGATGGAAATGGGAGTTAAGGTGGGCACAGCCAGAAATGAGAAACTTAGTGGCCGTGTAAGAAGACTTATCACCAACACAGAACTGGAGTCGTCAGTCGCTGGACACTGCGGGACTTGCTGAGGAGGAGATCTGAGCACCTATAAACATGTTCGGAGTGCAATGATGATCACCCACAAATAACTCAATAACTCAATAAAAGAGAAAGTGCGGGAGAGAGATATAAAGCGCAAGGACCGTGGAGCTAGAGAGAGAGAGAGAGAGAGAGGAGAGAGAGAGAGAGAGAGAGAAAGACTTTCAAATGAGCGCTTAACAATTCTAGTTGTTCGACCTGGACTGACGATTCCATTTTCTGCCATGGTGACCGGGTTAACCACAATTGTACAGAACAAAAAAAATATGACGGCCTTTATGTCAAATTTCTAGGATCTGTCTGGTAACTATAGAACTGGAGAATAAAGGCCGCATGATAAGTGAAGTCGTCACGAGATGTTCATTTCAGAGTTTGCTTATTTGACATCGTCGATAGAAAACAGTCCCGATGTGATTCCAAATCACGTTTTCCTGAGATGGAGCACGGCACTTTCCTTTACTTTTACATCAGAAATATTTGTCAAATATCGAAATCTCTGTGATCGTTTAACAAATTGCATCAGGAAATGTGATTTATAAACAAAAAAATGTTGCCACAAGATTTAACAATGTTCAGATGGCTCTTGGTAGCTCTCATTCTTAATACTCTGTGTTTTAATACTCTGTGATGGACTTCGGTAGCCCAGATGGGAAAATTACCAGACTTGGCTACCGACGTTCGAACAACCTGTGTTCTATTCCCGCTGGGAATCTAAGTGTATTTGTGACTGGAAAAAAAATAGCCACTCCCCCCCTCCCCTTCTATGGTCGACCCAGCTGTTGGCATCATTGGGTACTAAAGTAGTACTCTGGGAAGGTGAGGAATGTTGCCTCGCATCGTGAGTTTCGATGCTTGAAGCGACACTGTCCAGAAGTCTTCGAACATTTCTGGATAGGCGGCCGAGCACATATGGGTGGAAACTCGCTTGCTAAGACGCCGATTCAAGTATTTCACCTTGACCTTTACTCTGTGTGATTATTTTTTTCTTCGTTGTATCA
The DNA here is from genome assembly GCA_032433765.1 of Megaustenia siamemsis. Lineage (NCBI taxonomy): Eukaryota > Metazoa > Mollusca > Gastropoda > Stylommatophora > Ariophantidae > Megaustenia > Megaustenia siamemsis. The sequence goes on along the minus strand of JAVIAB010000108.1, from coordinate 31,754,724 downwards.
TTTCCTTGATTCAACAGTTAAGTCTTGGTTGTCTTAGCGGTTTTCTGTGAACTCCTGAACTGTTATACCCATGAATGGGGCGTTTTCATTGACTTTCATAGCAATGACTGAAATAAAATGGATGGTCACGATAAGTGACCATCTGGTCTGGCAAATACCTTTCTGCAATAAACTGTGAAAAGAAGGAGAAGAAGAGCTGCATAGAGAAAGAGATGGGAAGATAACATCAAAGAATAGATAGGTTTCGAGTTCGAAAGTGGCTGAACATAGAAATATGGAGACGGGTTTATGAAGTCAGCCCAACGAACCACAGGCTTTCGAATGAAGAACAAAGATGTAGAGGAAAAGTAATGGCTTCTTGTTCTCTACGCTCCAAGTAATTATATGTTTGTCTTATATATTTTCTCTCACTCCTCCATTACTTCATCTTTTCCTTCACTCATCACTTTCAAACACATTCTTTATTTTGTTGCTCATTTTCTAGTATCTCATGTCCCTCTTGTATGTAGAACATGCAATCGTATGAACAAATTACTATAATATTAAAAACACGAGAGATTATTTCCACGTGTTACCATCCACAACTGCCCCTGCAGTTCCTTACCCTTGACTTAATGTGTTCATGAAAACTGACTAAATAACAAACAGAAACAAACTTCCGCACAACACAAATCATCTTGCCAGCTTTCTGTATTACTTCTTTCCTGTTATAGATTTACTGATTGACAAGAAAGTTTTTTACTTCTTTATACTGAAATAACTATTATTACTTCTTATCTATGACAATCACGAGATAATTTTTTTTTTTTTTTAAATCAGTTCGTCTTTTCTGCTAAGCTCTTGGTGATTTACAGTTTACATTTGCTGCAGTGGCGTAGCGTTGAATGTCAGCGAGGGGCAAGGCAAGTATGTGGGTTTCCATCCGAAAGTGGGGGTGGGATGGTGAGGGTGGGGAGGACACGTATGTAGGTTACCAGCGAAGGGGGGAGGGGGAAAGTATGTGGGTTACCATGGACAATGGGAAGGCAAACATATGGGTTAGCAGGGGAAGTGACGGGGCAAGTATGTGGGTTACCATGGACAATGGGAAGGCAAACATATGGGTTAGCAGAGGAAGTGACGGGTCAAGTATGTGGGTTACCATGGACAATGGGAAGGCAAAAATATGGGTTAGCAGGGGAAATAACGGGGCAAGTATGTGGGTTACCATGGACAATGGGAAGGCAAACATATGGGTTAGCAGTGGAAGTGACGGTGCAAGTATGTGGGTTACCATGGACAATGGGAAGGCAAACATGTGGGTTAGCAGTGGAAGTGACGGGGCAAGTATGTGGGTTACCATGGACAATGGGAAGGCAAACATATGGGTTAGCAGGGGAAGTGACGGGGCAAGTATGTGGGTTACCATGGACAATGGTGAGGCAAACATGTGGGTTAGCAGTGGAAGTGACGGGGCAAGTATGTGGGTTACCAGGGGAAGTGGGAGAGAAAGTATATGGGTTACCATGGACAATGGGAAGGCAAACATGTGGGTTAGCAGTGGAAGTGACGGTGCAAGTATGTGGGTTACCAGGGAAAGTGGGAGGGAAAGTATATGGGTTACCATGGACAATGGGAAGGCAAACATGTGGGTTAGCAGTGGAAGTGACGGGCAAGTATGTGGGTTACCAGGGAAAGTGGGAGGGAAAGTATATGGGTTACCATGGATAATGGGAAGGCAAACATGTCGGTTAGCAGTGGAAGTGACGGGGCAAGTATGTGGGTTACCAGGGAAAGTGGGAGGGAAAGTATGTGGGTTACCATGGACAATGGGAAGGCAAACATGTGGGTTAGCAGGGGAAGTGACGGGTCAAGTATGTGGGTTACCATGGACAATGGGGAGGCAAAAATATGGGTTTGCAGGGAAGTGACGGGGCAAGTATGTGGGTTACCATGGACAATGGGAAGGCAAACATATGGGTTAGCAGTGGAAGTGACGGTGCAAGTATGTGGGTTACCATGGACAATGGGAAGGCAAACATGTGGGTTAGCAGTGGAAGTGACGGGGCAAGTATGTGGGTTACCATGGACAATGGGAAGGCAAACATATGGTTAGCAGGGAAGTGACGGGGCAAGTATGTGGGTTACCATGGACAATGGTGAGGCAAACATGTGGGTTAGCAGTGGAAGTGACGGTGCAAGTATGTGGGTTACCAGGGAAAGTGGGAGGGAAAGTATATGGGTTACCATGGACAATGGGAAGGCAAGCATGTGGGTTAGCAGTGGAAGTGACGGGGCAAGTATGTAGTTTACCAGGGAAAGTGGAGGGAAAGTATATGGGTTACCATGGACAATGGGAAGGCAAACATGTGGGTTAGCAGTGGAAGTGACGGTGCAAGTATGTGGGTTACCAGGGAAAGTGGGAGGGAAAGTATATGGGTTACCATGGACAATGGGAAGGCAAACATGTGGGTTAGCAGTGGAAGTGACGGGCAAGTATGTGGGTTACCAGGGAAAGTGGGAGGGAAAGTATATGGGTTACCATGGATAATGGGAAGGCAAACATGTGGTTAGCAGTGGAAGTGACGGGGCAAGTATGTGGGTTACCAGGGAAAGTGGGAGGGAAAGTATGTGGGTTACCATGGACAATGGGAAGGCAAACATGTGGGTTAGCAGGGGAAGTGACGGGTCAAGTATGTGGGTTACCATGGACAATGGGAAGGCAAAAATATGGGTTAGCAGGGAAGTGACGGGGCAAGTATGTGGGTTACCATGGACAATAGGAAGGCAAACATATGGGTTAGCAGTGGAAGTGACGGTGCAAGTATGTGGGTTACCATGGACAATGGGAAGGCAAACATGTGGGTTAGCAGTGGAAGTGACGGGGCAAGTATGTGGGTTACCATGGACAATGGGAAGGCAAACATGTGGGTTAGCAGGGAAGTGACGGGGCAAGTATGTGGGTTACCATGGACAATGGGAAGGCAAACATATGGGTTAGAAGGGGAAGTGACGGGGCAAGTATGTGAGTTACCATGGACAATGGGAAGGCAAGCATGTGGGTTAGCAGTGGAAGTGACGGGGCAAGTATGTAGGTTACCAGGGAAAGTGGGAGGGAAAGTATATGGGTTACCATGGACAATGGGAAGGCAAACATGTGGGTTAGCAGTGGAAGTGACGGTGCAAGTATGTGGGTTACCAGGGAAAGTGGGAGGAAAGTATATGGTTACCATGGACAATGGGAAGGCAAACATGTGGTTAGCAGTGGAAGTGACGGGCAAGTATGTGGGTTACCAGGGAAAGTGGGAGGGAAAGTATATGGGTTACCATGGATAATGGGAAGGCAAACATGTGGGTTAGCAGTGGAAGTGACGGGGCAAGTATGTGGGTTACCAGGGAAAGTGGGAGGGAAAGTATGTGGGTTACCATGGACAATGGGAAGGCAAACATGCGGGTTAGCAGTGGAAGTGACGGGGCAAGTATGTAGGTTACCAGGGGAAGTGACGGGGCAAGTTTGTGGGTTACCAGGGGAAGCGACGGGGCAAGTTTGTGGGTTACAAGGGGAAGAGACGGGGCAAATATATGGGTTACCATGGGGAAGTGACGGGGCAAGTATGTGGGTTACCA